>CAJVPP010000573.1:0-29594 GCA_910592005.1 Funneliformis mosseae
GTAATATTCGATACATTAAAAAATTTTAATTTTGAACTGTCTCGATTTGCCAAGCCACTGAATGCTGTACTACCGATTACTAAGCATTTAACCGTTATAATAATGACATCACGTGTATATATGCCATTGTGAAGCACAGGTTCAACGGCTAGTTTTTAACTATTATAATACATTTCAACTATTATAAAGTACTTTAATTATTATAATGTATAATTTTTATAGTTTAAAAATATTAATACTGTTTTAAGTTAACTTGAGTTAAGTCAAGTTCAAGTTGAGTTAAATATTTAACTAGACTCAAACTCGACTTGCAAATTATCAAGCCAAAAAATATAAACTCAATTTGATTTAAATTTAACTTAATTTAACTAACTTATGAATTAACTCAACTTATTTGAAATTTTAATTATTACTAACTGATCTTTTACTTCTAATATAAAGAAAATACTTTTATAATTATTCTTTTATATTTAATATTAATATTAAAAAGAATGTTTTCTTTAATGTATTTTAATATAAATAATAGTTTATATATATATCCTGTCTAAAGTTTAAATAAACTTTTCTATAATAAATTACTCTATAAATAAAATATAATAATTATATACAATTATATAATTATTATTTAAATTAATTACTATATATTGCAACAAATTAATAAATATCATTAATAATTGCAACATAATTGTAATATATATTATAATATTAGATATTGCAACATATTAATTATAGTTACTATCTTTATTCTAGACTAATTACAATTATTTAAGAAATTAAAATTTATATTATTAATTTATTGTGATATATTTAATCCAAATGTGACCTATTAATACTTATATATTAAAAATATTAATAAAAAACTCAAATTTAATACTATAATATTAATAGTAAAGATTATTATTTAGATTACTATAATAGAAAGTATTATATTAGAATTGGTTAGATTTTTATAGAATTTATTATAAAATTTCTTTTTTTTTAAAAAAAATATGTTTACTTTAGAGATAGGGTTAAGAGAAGATATTCGCAAATAATCTGTTCATCTCCTTAGGTTTTATATGAATAAATATTGTATAATCTTATTACATATATCTATATAATAAGGGTTGTCATCTGCATTATAGTCTAATAGTTAATGGCTTTGATCTTAGTTTCTGTATCAATAAGCCTTTACTCAGATTTTAACTGATTATTAGAATTGGATAGAGACTTACTTCAGTTACAATAATTAATGTACTATTTTTACTAAATACGTATAGGATTTTACCTTATTGTTAACTTCTGAAATCAAGAGATCAAGTTCTTTATATGAATAGTGACTTTATATCTATAGTGTTAAACTTATCTAAAAATTAAATCTGATTTCTAACTTTAATGATAATAAGATCTAGCCTATAGCTACGATATGCAAATCAGTCTGTAATACATTTTAAATCTACTAATAACTAGTTAACCACTTTCTTACTTATATAAGAACCCTTTAAGTTTAAAGACGTAAGATTGTATTTATTACAGACCTGTCAGTAAAGATCAAGTTTCTGTTAATCCTTAATATTTGCATCTATATATTCTTCAAAATTTAGTATTTAGATATAATTAATATAGATCGATAAATTAATCTACTAGTTTCTAACACATATTAGTCTATACATCTACGTATTCAGTTATATATAAAATTCTTATAAAAATCATCTAGTTTTATACCTCAGCCAAGACCTGAACTTATAGCTATTACAATATAATTCACAATATAAGCTTAGTTATTATCAATTAAACTAGATCCAATTTATTATAAAATTTCTTTTTTAATATTCTAGTAAATGATTGTTTGAAGTATCTAAATTATATAAAATTTCTTTAAAATACTAACTTAAATATAAAAGAGATATATTATGTATTACAATTGAATAATAAAATTTAAAAGTTCTCTATTATTACTATTATTATATAAAATAATAATATCCTCAAAATATCAAATTTAAAATATTATAAATCAAAAATTATTTTTAAAATTTTTATAAATTAATAACCAAAGAGAATAATATTTATTATATATTTTTGTTTTCTAAAATCTGTAGTTCCTATTTAAAAAAGAATATAATATTAAAGAATATAAATAACAAAACCCTAATATAGTTTATAAAAAAAATACTTAACTAATAACAATAGACCATAGTTTAAATAAATTTAAATTTTAAGTTAATAGATAAATATAAAATGTTTTTTATCATGAATTTAAGATGAATATATAAATTAGTCATATATATTTAAATATTACATATAGTTAATACTTAATATAATGAATTTTAATTAGCAAATTATTTGATATAGTGAATTTTTAGTGTGAAACAGATTTAACATATAAAAAAATTTTTGATATAGCAAATTTTACTAATTATATTTGCTATAACTTTATGTGAAATTAAGTTCTTAAACAATATATATAAAAATGACTCTTGATATAATAAATTTTTCTTATAATGAATTTTTTTACTATGACGAAGCACGTGATTTTATAACTTAATTTTTATTAGTTAATCAGTTAATTATATTATAAAAATGATTTAATTTCAAATTACAATAACTCAATAACTCAGTTAATATTAATGAGTAATATATTAGTGGGCTTTTTAGGACAATTTTGGGTGTAATTTTTTTAAATACTTCCGTTTTCTATAGATTTTAGTCTTTTACTATGTTCCTAATAAACTTATATAAATCTATATGCAGTGTGTTTTTTTTTATATATGACACCTTGTAGTGTAATTTTTTATATCTATTTTGATTACTATTTAGCTTTCTGATCCGAAGGAGCACAGCGACTCCGAATGTGAAGCGTAGTGGAGCATTAGTTATCTGATTAATTCACAATTAGCTTTTTAACACTAAGGAGCATATACCTTAAGTATATGCGATGCAGTTGCAGAGCGTAACAGAGCATAGTTATCTTATTTGACTGCTAATTAGCATTCTATTACTGTGAGCATAAACTTTTAGGGGAATGCGAAATATGAATAGTGTATTTTTTGATATCCTATTTGGTCACTATTTAGCTTTCTATTATTGTGAGCATATCCTCTCTATTTGATGATAAAAACTCGATTGCGACGTCAAATCAATGATGATTTATTCACGTTTGGTGTATTTTTTTGTTAACTATTTTGATTACTATTTAGTTTTCTGATCTGGAGGAGCATAACGAGTCTGAATGTGAAGCGTAGCAGAGCATAGTTATCTTATTTGATTACTAAACCGTTTTCTATCCTAGAGGAGCATAGCGACTCTGAATGTGAAGCGTAGTAGAGTATTAGTTATCTATTTAGTTAACAATTAGCTTTTTTAATACTGCAAAGTAAAGTGAAGCAGTAGCATTCTTAAAGTATTCTTTTGATAAAGAGTATAGTAAAAAATATAATTAGCAGAGTAAGCACAGACATGAAGTGTTATTATTCTATAATAAGTGCTAAAAATTTATTGCAAAGCAATGGGCTAAGCTTTAGGTACGTGACAGGTGTATTTCTTGGTCTCACAAAGTGAGGATGCTATGGTATCTAGCAATATTAATTAAACTTATGCCGATTTTCTAACCCTATGGACACTCTTCAAACATCTGAAGTCTTATGGAATAAGGATGTTTTGCATCTGTTGAGCATAAAACTGCATAACATAATATCCTTTAGCATATTTTTTATAAGTACCAGGTGTAAAAGAAGTTAGCTTACTACAAATCTTACATAAAATACGTTTTTTTGCTCTCTAATATTCGTGGCATCCTTTACGATATCAGCATCTGCATCCACAGACTTCTCCGGAGTTGTGTATATATTCACAAGTATATTTACTGTGCATTTCAATAAATTTATATAACTGAATTAATTATTTTAATTTAAACAAAAGATCTGACTATAATAATAAAAACACAGATTACATATTACTATGGTAAAGATACTTAAATGTCCAGGTTGTGATTGAGAAATAAGAACTGGTAAAACCTGAGATCTTAATAAATACATGAATTTAAATGAAAACTTTCATAAAGGTCAATGTTTACCGGCTTTGCATTTAATGCAAAACTCAGTTCTAGCTTCAGTAGAAAATCCAGCTGAAAACCCAGTAGAAAATCCAGCACTGACTCCTGAAGGTGATCTTATATCATTTGCCAAAAACCTACTGTCATACCAGCTAGCCCAGCTGAGAGAAGAAAATGTGCTGGTAGTCGATCTTTTAACTGATGATATTTCAGATATAAAAGCGGAACCAAGTTCTAATACTCAAAAAGAACAAAAAAAGAAATCAATTTTAACGATAGATGAATTAATAAAATGGCTATCAAAATCAGGAATAAAAAATAACAAAAAATTAGATCAAAGCCCATACCCAAAACAGATGAGGAATGGTATGATTTAATGGAAAACGATGATGAAGATAGTGAACTAAGCGATGATGTGAAATATCGAAGCTCTGCTTCTTCAGAATATGATACAGCTGATGAAAATCCTGATATCTATTTCGAGAAAATCAAAGATCCATATATTAATAGAATATCAGAAGCAGAAAATTTTAATGAAGGTGAAGTGTGTGATTATTATGCATTTGTACCAAAAGGATACTATGCTGAGGGTGGGTCATTAGCCTTCTTTGAATTAATTGAAGAAAAAATTGCAGATGTTTACAGAAGAAAGTTAACTCTAAAAGGTGGATTAAAGGTAAGAATTGTATTATTCACATATATGAAGAAAAAAACGCCAGAATCTCAAGAACCTATATTTAAAACTTTTCCTTTCAAGCATGAAACAATAGAAATTATAAGAGAAGATCGAATTAATGCAAGTATAGAAAAAGGATATAATGAAATTATAGACCAAATTGAGGATGAAGCAATACAAGAATCTGGATGGACTTTTGTACGAGCAGTAGAAGTATTTCTTGAAATAAGCACATTCAGACTATTACGAGGTAGTAGTTGGCTATCTTTACCAGAAGATTTAGATAAGCTACAGCTCGGTTTAATTAATCCACAAAATTTCAAAGACAATGAATGCTTTAGAGATTGTGTTAATATATACCATGCAAGAAAAGATGCACTAAAAGCAGGACAAAAACCTATACATCTTGAATGTGTAAGCAAGATTAGATGATATGGTAATATAGCTAATTTTGAAGGCATAAATTTTCCAGCAACACTACATGATGTTGACAAATTTGAGAAAAATAACCCAAACTATACTATAAATATATTTAGGCCAGTGTATAAAGAAGTGTTCAGAAAAATAAAAGTAGATATAGACCCATTACATATTTCTGAAAGAAATTATCAAGTCAAACATATGATAGATTTATTATATTTAACAGAAGGTGAAGAGAATTTAAATGACCGAAAAAATACAAATGATATACCAGAAGGATTAAAAACGCATTACGTATTTATAACAGATTTTACTCGATTAATACGTAAGTGGAATAACCATCATGGAAAAAAATACTTTTGCTGAAAATGCTTACAATTTTCTTATAGTCGACTAGATTTATTAGAAAAGCATATTCCAATATGTCCAGGACCAAGTAAAGCATCACAACGATTAATTCTTTCTGAAGAGGATAAAAATTATGTAAAACTAAAGTATATTAAAAACATGCTAATGAAACCTTATATAATCGATATGGATTTAGAAGCAGAAGAAATCGAAGTAGAGGAAAAAGATAAAGAAGGAAATACTATAAAAATAGCAGAACAAAAAGCAGTTTTATATGGATATACAATACACTGTTCAGATAGGACTATACAAAAACCAGTAATTAATCGAGAATCAAAAAATATAATAAAAGACTTAATAGAAAACCTTCAAGAAGATTTGGATGTTATTATAGATAAGCTTTGTGATCCAGTTTCATGTAAAAAAATGACACTTAATTATGGCGAAAATATCAAATGGCAAAAAAATGTTGGGGATGTGAAGAAAATTTACATGAAGCTGGATATAATAAAATTTGTGTATTCAATCCTGAAACTAAAAATACTTGGGTACTTCACATAGAAAATGTCACGGGAAAAACCAATGATTCAAGGTAAGTTAGATGATGAGCAAAAAGAAAAACATAAATCTTGTAAGGTATGTATATACTGCAAAACACAATTATCAGATGAGGGAAAAAATAGAGTAATAGATTATGATCATATTACAGGAAAGTTTCGCAGAGTAATACATAGTAGTTGTAATCTTAAATTATGAATCGATCCAGAAATAATAAAAATTCTAGTATTATTATGTAATGGAAGTGGCTACGATTTTCATCATCTAATGCAAGAAATAGCAAAAGTGATGGATAAAAAATAGTGCCTATAGCAAATAATTCTGAGCAATATATTACTTTCTCAGTTGGTCAGCTTCAAATTATTGATAGTATAAAATTTTCGTTACCTGGTTTAGCTAAGATGGCAGAAAACTTATGTGATGAAAAGAAGGGCCAAACTAAAACACCAGAACAATTGGCAAAATTTTTTCCAATTATATCAAAATTCATCTCACCTCATTTATTATCATTGCTTATACGTAAAGGAATATTTTCATATCAATGGTTAAATAATAAAATGAAATTTAATGAGACACAACTACCTTCACGTGAGGATTTTAATACTAATTTAGATGGGTTTAATTACTGTAATCATAATTGTAGAATAGAAAAATGTGAGCATGGAAAGAAGATAGGGAAATGCAAACATAAATGTCAGAAATGTAAGCATAAAAAAGAACTAAGTAATTGCAATGAATGTGAAGAAAACAAAGAATGTGAATACGAAAAAATTTATACCATATCTCAAAAGGATTATGATTTTGCACATACGGTCTGGTAAGAAACAGAATGCAAGACTTTTGGAGATTATCACAATATTTATCTTAAAACTGATGTATTGATTTTAGCAGATGCATTCGAAGCATTCTGAAAAGCTTCATATTCAGCATTCAAGCTTGATCCAGCAAATTATTTAACGGCACCAGATTTAGCATGAGATGCATGTATGAAGGTAACTAAAGTTAAGCTAGAATTATTTAATGAGCATCAAGGGGATATGCATGATTTCTTTACAGCTATGAAGAGAGGAGGAATGTCTTTAGCTAGAAGGCATATAGCTCGAGCAAATATTTCAGGATTAGAAGGGTATGATGGAAAAAAAGTGAAAAAATGGTTACTTTATTTGGATGCTAATAACCTCTATGGTTGGGCAATGTCACAATATCTACCAACTGGAGAATTTAAATGGTTAACATCAAAGCCAGTCGAGACATCTTCCCTATTAGTGCAGAAAATTTTATCGTTAAAAGAAAAATCAAATTGAGGATGTTGTTTAGAGGTTAAACTATCGATTCTAAAAGAATTACAACCAAAGTTTCAAGACTACCCAATGTGTCCAGAACGAATGAAAGTACCATATGATTGGTACAGATCAAAGCAAAAAGAATAGATAGGAAAATAACGTCCCAATACAGAAAAACTTATACTAACTCTACATGATAAAGACCATTACGTTATTCATTATAGAAATCTACAGCAGCATGTAAGAGAAGGATATGTTTTAGAAAAAGTATATAGAGTTTTAGGTTTCGAACAATCTCCTTGGATGGAACCCTATATATTAATGAATACGCAACGACGAGCAAAAGCAAAAAATGCATTCAAAAAAGACTTCTGGAAATTAATGAATAATTCAGTGTTTTGGAAGACTATGGAAGATGTAAGAAAACGAGTGAACATAGATTTGGTTCGACAGGTAGGTGAAGAATGATGATTATGTCAATTAATATCTAATTCAGCATTTGTTAGTCAGAAAATTTTCTATGGGACTAATCTAGTAGCAGTACATCGAAGACAGATTAATGTAAAGTTAAATAAACCTGAATATGTAGGAGCATGTATTCTCGATCTTTCTAAATATTATATGTATGATTTCTGATATGGATACCTTAAAAAGAAATATAGAGATCGGGTAAAACTTTTATATACTGATACTGATTTGTTAATTATAGAAATTGAGACAGAAAATATATATCAAGACATGATCGATGATTGTGATTTATTCGATTTTAGCGATTACCCTAAAGATTATTAGGTAGTAAAGAATCTTTCAGAAGATTAATAGATAATTAATGAAGAAGGTAAGCGTGTATTAAAAAATACTAAAGTTATAGGCAAGTGGAAGGATGAAAATGGAGGAAATAGAGCTATTGGCTATGCAGGAGTTCATGCAAAATGCTATAGTGTTGTATGTGAAAATTCACGAAAAAATATGATCAAGGCTAAAGGTCTTAAAAAGTCTTTCATCAAGAAAGATCTTATACATAAAATATTCGAGGACTGTGTTTTAGAAGGAAAAGAGGATCAATCACAAACCGCTTAATTCCTCTGAAGTTACAGATATCGAATGTATAGAATAAAGCAAATAAAGAGAAGTGTTAATCCATTTGATTCAAAATTGTGGATAGTACAAGATATGGAAACGATATATTTATTTGGAGATTGTGAAATTCTGGAAGAATAAACACTCAACTAAATCATTTTACGAGCCTCAGCGACTTAAGTCACCTTAAACTATTTCATGTCATCTGATATCATACGCTTTTGGCTCAACATTATATTTGCACCTAACGATCTGCTCTGCAATAACTATCAAATTGATAACAAATTAGGTCACATTGAAGGAAATGCACGTCTTGTCTGTCTTGAATGCAATCAGAATCATCAAGTCTAGCCCACTCAATGAGAACCAATACAAAGACAACATTTCCTATAATAATCTTTTTTTTTAATAATAATAAATATCCAATTCAGAAATTTATAGGTATTACTAGAGTTTGACATGTAATAATTGAGTAAATATGATTTTCGGCTAAAAATATAATTAAGCGATGTCATGTATTTTATTTCAAAGAAATGGTGAATCAGAAATTCGAGACTCTGTCTCTTCTTTGAACCTAAATCCACGAATCAGAGATCAGCATAGAAGTATTTCAGAGAACGCTAATTACTTTTGCTAGAAGCGAAGCTTCATTGTTTCACAATAGAAAATTTTCGATATATGTAGTTAAATCTGATCATATATAATGATGAAATACATCTATCTCTTTGTTAATACAAAAATATATAGGCATATAGGTGCCGGATGATACATGATTTTATATAGCAGAGCTAGTGTCTCTGACACATAATAAAAAATACAAAACGGAAGTGGATATCTATTTATGAAATTCTAAGGAGTCGATATGGTTGTTGTTATTTCACCAGAATTATGCTCACTATCTCCAGAATCAGAATTATATAATATCTTATAGATTATACATGCGATGGCTGTTCTCAGAGTCATCAAAGCATATATAAGTGGGTATACAGCACTTGGTGAAGTTATATGTAATGAAATTGTTGCTTTCTCTATTAGACAGTACTTGTAAATACCTGACTCTCTACACATAGCATAAAGTTCTATATTATCGCCTATAATAAAAGCAACATAAATATTCACTTCTGGTTTGTAATATAAGAACATAGTCTCAGGAAAAAAAAAAATATAATGTATTACCTGCGATGTTAATAGCAAATATAGTTAAATCCTGCCTCTTGGACGATTGGTTGAATATTCTTTTAAGCTTCGATAAAATCCTAGTAGTATCAATAGAATCTTTGGAAAATCGAATTAATTTTTTGTGATTTCGTCGGCGTTTATCTTGACTGAAATTTAGTCTGCCTGTTTCAAGATATACTATTTCAAGTTCTGTATCTTTTCCTAATTGCGCTATGGTCATATAATCAGGTTTTCGTGCAAACTTGCGAGATCCTTTTCGTATAATACTAGCCGAACTTTTCTCTTCACCTTATTTATAAAAATCATTAAATACGAAACATTCATAGCCGATACCAAAGTACTGCTTACCATATATCTCATACAACAGGATTTCCAGGTAAATCACTCATTACTATATTTATTAATGGCGCAAGTACTTCACAGACATACGATCCTTTGTTAACAGATTTTCCTTTCTTTGTATGGGCTTCATACTTAGGCAATTTCTAAACTTTAAACCTACAAAAGATCCTGCCTGTTCACATTACTCATTAGTAGTGACAAGTTAACATATATAAGAATGCAGAATATACTGTGTGATAACTCAAGTGAACTTACAAAGATTTTAATATTCGTCTCGTTATTTTTCGAAGCCTTTCAGAACTATCTAACCATTTTCTAAATTCGACATCACGCAATTCTTCATCTAAATTTATCTTCAACTCTCATTATGTATAATCTCTTTACAAGTATTCATTATCATGTCATTATGATCTAGCTTGTATTTCTCGAAAGGCTCCTTAAAAATATCACAAAGTGATCTGAGCATCTTTGTAAAAGGTTCTGATTTAATATCAAGTACTCCAGAACATATTAGATGATTAATCCAAGGCTTTCGACATTTATTTTTTCCAATTCCATTTCTATTCTTTCCCACATAGTTTTCTCGTAACCAGTGCTCTCTTTTATAAGTTGTCTAACGTCACGTTTCAAATACCGTAAATTTGCATTCGCATCGTCAGACTATGTCTTGGCATCTATTACCAGAGCCTTTATTTCTGTTAGAGAGCATAAATTTTCGAATGCGCTTACAACCTAAAATTTAATTAACTTAGCTTAGACTTAACATATTTTATTAATTAAAGTGAATAACAATTCGGGATCAGATTAGGTTTCCATTTTCAAAAACTATCAAAATTGCTAGCAATGAGCTCAATGACTAATATTCTAGGCACATATAACTAGTTACTACTATGCGGGAAGCGATAAAATCACAATGGACATTAGCGCATTCGCTAGCATATATACCTTTTAGAAAACCTAAAAATACAAGTCATCATATTCATATATTTATTGCGGAGCAATGAGGCTTTGCTTCTATTATAAAAATTTTATCGTCTTACCCGTTTCGCTAATTTTTTTCCTGTACCAAAACTTTGAAGCTTCTTTTTCTGTTCAACATCACCTGAAGGGAGTTTTTTCAAAACTCTTTCTAGGACATTCGTAAAATTCTTCACCTCCTTTTTGAGAATACCAGTCTATTCACCATGTTCTACTCGTGTATACAAAGCTGTAGAAATTCTAACAATATTAAGAGGTTCTTTTGATAAAAGAAATTCTTCCATTTTTCGTTATAATAAAAAATAATAGATATTAGTGTGTAATCCCTATATAAAAATCACGAGTAAGAAATGTAATAAAAACAGAATCACTAAAAGCGACAAGTAACAATAACTTCACTATACTACCCTTTTAAACCGTTTCCTCTGTTCATTTCTGTTCTCATTTAGGTATGGGAATAGTGGATTTAGGGAATGTGAAACTGAAGCGATGCAAGCTCATAGGCATTTACTATGTAAATATGCACAGTGAAAAAATTTTTCACAAAGAAAATGCGTGTGGCACGAATTGGTTAATCAGATTTAGAATTTATAGTAACAGTCAGCAGGTCATACGATTATATCATACATGAAACCTTCTAATTTATTCTGTGATATAATATGTGATATATATTGATCATAAGTCACACGATTACATCATGCATAGAGAAGTTCCACAACCTTCTAATTTATTCTGTGGTATATGCTAATCAAACATCTGTGTTATGCAATCGATTTTGGGTTATATGATTACATCATGCATCAAAAGTTCTATGACCTTCGATTTTATTCTGTGATATATGTATTATAGAGTACGTGCCTGATCAAACAACTTAATCTGTATTACACAATTGATTTTTCAGGCATGTGGTTTTTTATGAAATATATTAATATTGTCATATAACAAAAAATATAAACAATAAATTTTATTACTTTTTCAGACGAAATCTAGATGTATTAATATCCTGCTTCACAAATTTCTCTCCTCATTTATAGGTTCCACTTGAGGTAGCTGACTATCGGCATACTAAGATCACTGTCACTCCGTGATATAGATGTATTAAATTTTGAGATCATATTTGCTAACTCAGATGACGATGAGTATGTCGCATTATTTAAATTCCCGCCTGCATTATTTGTGTTATTGCTTGAATTTCTATCCGCATTATTTGTATTTTTCGCATGATCTCGATTGGTAGTTTCGTCTCTTCTGCTGGGAGTTCTCGGATTGGAGATGCAGACCGATCTCTTTGACCAGTGGGAGATTCACGGTGACTCTGATTTAGCATTGATGACACTTCGTCAATAGATGATGCTGGTGTTATATTTCCCATATTTCTATTTTGTCTACGGTTTGAGGTATTGATAGTACGGATTCTATCGAATTCATCTTCAGGCCTCTCCCAAAAATGCATACGAAATTCATCAAAATATTGCGCACCCAATCGATTTCTCTGTGCTCTACGACTACCTGCCATATATTCACACATTGCCTAGAAACCCTAAATTTTGTTAATAGCGAGCTAGATAAAAAATAATGCTTTATCGTGAGAACTTACATTATAACTCTGAACAAGATTCAAAAATTTTTCTTTACAATGATAACTAGTAAAATTAGTATTATGCTTTTGATTGATTTTATCTGCAATACTATGCTAAAATACGTTTCGATTTCTTCTGAGGTTATGGTATTCTATATTTCTATTTCTTCGTTCTTCGATTAGAGTATCTATATACGCATCTGTCCATTCTACCATTTTCAACCAGAGTTCAACCAGAGTTCTACCAGAGTTCTACCCGTGTTCAACCCATATTTATATTTTATTATATATTCATTATGAGAATGTATAACCAGACTTCAACCAGAGTTCATACCATTTTCTACTTATTTCGTATCGCTCAAAAAAAAATATATTATAACCAAACTTATTACCTCGGATTTGCACATCTCGGATTTGTTTATCTCAGATTTGTTTATCTCGGACAGAACAATCTCAAATGGCGGGTATAGAACATCTATCGCAAAATTAAATCATATGCTTGTAATACACCCGAAATAGATTATACAACTATTATCCCAAATGTAGATCCACACACCAGAAATAGATCCCACAAATTTTAATCACATGAATTTTTATATCTTTTATCTATGCATCAGCTGGTTCACTTTTTATTCTTTTGTCGCAATTCTATCTCTTTCTGCAAGTTTAGTGGCGTATCAAATCTTAAACGAATTGCTAGAGGATCGTCCTCAGGCCTATCTAAATCAAATACAATAAATTCGCCTTTGCGTAAGTAGCTGTTAATAACCATTGATGCATTCTTAACATCATCAGTATATTATTATTAATGCTCCAGTGGAGACACGAAAGACTTTATTGTATGCATAAACGGGAATCACAGATACATACGTTAGACTAACTTTGGTCAACGCGTAACCAAGTCTCGCCACCTGAGTGCTCCCTTTACCCCCTCAAGCACTCATCGTAAGGCAAATTTTGCACCCCCCCCCCCCCGTAATTTTATTCGGTATATCATCCGGTTATCTTTCCATTAAAGTACGAATAAATATTTCGCTAGTCACGTGGAGATGATTTTGTTACTGCGCTTATGACACAGACCCGTGACTTTAGAACAGCAAGAATAGATTTTTTTATTTTGAGCCTACTGCAAAACATGTCCAAACGCCTCGATTTTTATCTCGACAATATAACTGAAGACTGGACGTGTCTCAAAGTAATAGGCTTTTACCGTACAAAAATAAAACGAAAGGGTTTGAAAGAAGTACTGAGTTCTATACATAAAGATCTTCGAGATATTGCAAATTCTAATCCTAGATTTGACGCGACAAAGAAGAAAAAAGCTCGGGAAATACTAGATAACTGGAAAGTATGCACGCTGATAGAGTAGAATGAGCTATTTGTCTGGACAATGATGAACTTTAGATTCGACACTTAGCGCGAGCTGGGACTTTAGGTCTCCAGTGTTGAACTTTAGGTTCGACGCTTTGTGCAAGCTGGGACTTTAGGTCTTACAAGGACAGGGCCCTTGGTCCAATGCTCTTTTGCTCTATATCCTTTACTCTATATTGTTATTGTTGAATATTTCTGAAATTATACTAATTATTCTTTGTTTTGTCAAGAACTGGACCGCACCACTAAAGAACTTTAAAAAAGATTGTGCACGAATCAAAGTCGATTTTATGAAGGTAAGACAGATAAACCAATTTTCAACCGGAGATGGAACATACAACGACAATCGTCAGGGGAAACATCTTCGAGATGTGGATGATGATGAAAAAAAGATGAGTACTGAAGGAGCTACAATTCCGGCAAAAAAGGTGAGATTAAGTGACTCTATTAACGTATTAATTCCTTTACAATGGATAGCTGAATATCAACAATAATTTATGACATAAATAACAAATTGACATTTTTTACCTTTCCACCTCATAATAAGTGCAAAACTAAATCTGGAAAAAGAACGAGAAGTGGGAGAGTAGTTGTACCGGATTATCGTGGATTACTTACAGCTACGGATGTCGGAACTTTCTCCAAAAAACTACATACGAAGATGAAAACCCCTCTCAAGAAAACGAAGAGGAAGCAACGACCGAGGATTCTTTTGAAAATTGCTCCCAAGGAAATGATGAGAAGAGAACTATTCAAGATGATATTGTAAGTAATTATCTAATAATGCACTTTAAACCAACAGATGTTTAACGTTTTGATTTTTTTCTACCAGATAACAGATATCTTAGGAAATACTGAACTCTCAGACGCATCAAAAGAAATTTTTACGATTTATAAAGCGCAATACCCTGATGGCGATCTAATTGATCTCCGACTGAAATCGCCCTTTTTAAAAAAAACTTTCAAGACAAATAGCAACATCGTATCTAACGGAATTGGATACCATGACAGAGACGTTGGTCCCCGTAAAAGTTCATGAATTTCTTGTAAATTTTTTCTCACAAAACTTAACAACCGAGAAGTGGAATTACCAAATCGATGATTTGAGAGCACCCGAAAAAGATGATTTTATAATGAATGCAGTGGTACGAATTATACGTCGTACATTGCCACAATTGTATGTAGGCATTATCATAATATTGATTTATTTTTTCAGATTCTGTTCTGAATGTTTCTTTCTTTTGTGTAGTATTAAAGCATTTTCACTCGAAGAACAGAATCCACTTTTAAATATTGCCACAATAGAACATGCGCATCTTAATGCTTTCGTTCACCCGTGTCTTGACGCTTCTTTATGGTACATTGCTGGTATACACTATGAATTCGGCGAGATAACGTCGAAAAATCACACTAATGGTAATCGAGCTGATGGAGTTGGTTACATGACGGATGCTGATAAGTATCAGCTCATTTATGTTGAAGGCTCGAGACCAGTAACAAAAGATAAAAAGGAAACCGATGACATCAAAAAAATAACAGATAATTTAAAGAATATATTCGCGAATATTGTAAAGGAAACCATCAAAAGCAGGCAACGTTTACCAAAGAAGTTGTATGTATTCGGTGGCCAAAGTTTTCGTCTTCGGATATATTTATACTTTCTTGATCATTGTGGTATGTGTTTTCTTTCTATTTGAAAATTACACTAAGAATGTACTGATGATTTGTTACTAAATATTAATTCAGGAACGTATAGATTAAACGAGATTGATAATGCCAATCTTCCTCGGAAATTTTCTGAAATGAAAAATTTCGTTTATTTCTATGAAAGTGTATTGAAATGGTCGGTATGTATTAATGTGGATTTACATTATGATATTAAACTTCCACTAATCTTATGTATTTATAAATTTAGTTATTGGTTCGTGATGTTACAGCATCCTTTGATGATGCAAGAGCTGAACAAAGACCTTCGCGACTTTCGTATGCAAACGCTCTTCTCCAGTTGGATTGATCTTTATTGATGTTAAAAATGGTTGTAATATGTGGGCATCTTGGACTGATTCGAAAATATTGATCTTACATAAATTATGAATACAATAATTTCATTGATATATTTCTCTTTGCAGTTCATAATAAACAATCATAATAAAAACAATAAAAGCTTTTTCAGTTGATTAAAAAGTGATTTTTCTATACTGTAATACCTAACAGTTAGTATTTAAAGTTTAATGAGACCCAATTCTCGAAGATGTTCCGGAATAACTATATATGGGTCTTCGTAGTACCAAACATACCTTAAAGCAATCCAATTCTCTTCGCATAATCCTTTCTTGAGTTGATCCCGTGTTTGCTGTTTGATAAAATTATTGGGATCGCCTCCATGAAAGAATTCGTGATATTTTTCGTGTTGGATGCCTTGTACTTCGATTGCGAAGCCATATTGCGGATAAATATATCAAGTTCTAGTCCATTTGGATATTCTTGTGTCTTTAAGAAATCGGGTCTGCGGATTGGTGAAGGGGCACCGAGATACTTTGTTAAAATCTCATGACACAGCTTTTCTCTCTTATATTTTGGACAGAATGGACACCATGAGTTTGAGCGTTTAACATTATCAAAAGTAGCAAACCATCTATGCTTTTTATCACACATCCATAATAAAGCTAAACGATTATTAATATAATATTCAGAAAGACAAGCTCCCTTTCTATTGTAAGCCAATTGTTTGGCATCTTCAAGTGTACAAGGCCTATTAGTTGCACAATACGGACACCACGTCTTATTATTTTTCACATTGTTAAAAGATGCGTTCCACTCATGCCCTTCAGAACAACGCCATGACAAAGGTGAAAAACTATTATCATACATTTCGGAAAGGCATTCTCCATTCTTACTAAAAGCAACTTGCTTAGCATCTTCAATTGTATGACTGACCTTGTTTGCGCAATATGGACACCACGTCTTGCCGTCTTTGATATTATGAAGAGATGTAGTCCATTCATGACCATTTGCACATTGCCATCGCATTGGGGTATTAGCATTAATGTATTCAGCAGAAATACATGTTCCATTTCTACTACGAGCTAATTGTCTTGCATTCTCAATTGTAAGAGGTCTATTACCTGCGCAATATGGGCACCATGTCTTACCATTTTTTATATCATTAAAACTCGCCATCCAGTCATGTTTTCTAGTACAACGCCATAACAAAGGTGAACGATTATTAATATATCTAGTTGAAAGACAAAGTCCACCACGTTCTTTAGCAATCATACATGCATCACTTAATGACAGCTTTTTCATTGTTTTTTAGCTGTAGTTGAATCTCTTTTTATAAATCTAATGGAGTATCGAATCTTAATCTAATTGCAAGTAGATCATCTTCTGGCCTGTCTAAGCCAAACACAATGAATTCTCCTTTACGGAGGTATCTGTTAATAACTATGGAAGCATTTTTCACATCATCAGTATATTGACGAATAATTTTAGATATTTCTTCACGCGAACTACCAGAGTTAAACAGTACTAAGTGGGAGATATTTTCACGAATAATAATTGGAACTTTGTGATATTTCTGCGAAACAAAAATTGGACTTATATTTCGATGTCGCCCATGTGTGAAAAATGGGATTATTCGATTTTGTATTGACTCTGGAGCGACGCATAAATCCTCAAAAATAATTACAGTACTTCTCTCAGGTGAAAATGATTTTACACTAGGAATTTTTTTCGGCGAGATATATTTAAATCTAATATTTTCGTAGTATGGTGCTCTTGGATCACTTGCAATTACTCCATACATATATCTAACAAATGCCCATTTAGGTTCATCTGGGTGATATCCACAAACTATCAAATCATCACACTTAATATATCGGGATCCTCCTTTTTTACCTTTGTATATATTTTCAGCTTTATCTCCCAGAACAAGATTTCCAAGTATATTTGTCTTACCTGTACCACTCTTACCAGTAAATACTTTACTGAAAGGCCATGTTATTGCTGGATGTCTAACATTTCGGGATGATTCATACTTTGTGGCCTCATCCATATCCATAAGGTAAAGTTTCATAGGTGATAGGCTCGATGAGCCATTGCTCTGCAATAGTTCTTTCTTTTGGTTTTTTTGTATGACGGATTGGGAATCCATAACTATAATTTCTATAAACTGAATAAAAAATTCCTTTCTTTTTTAATACCCAACCCATATATTCTGCAACTGCTTGCTTTTCCTCCCTAACCTTCATGTGCATCTCAATATCACGAACCACATAACTGCGATAATCAACAAAGTAAGTAACATATATGCTGATAGCGGTAACATCAAAGTACTTGTCACAATGGGAATTGTTCCTATCCCTCCTATTGGAAGAGGCAAAGCCTCAGGACCAGGTCTCATCTGAGAATTCGATTTAATCAAAGAGGACATATGTGCTTTAGCACTAACTTTGCTATTATTATCCGGTTGTGTAAGGTGTGGAGTCACATTTTGAGGCATAGCCTCTGATGTATTAGATTTTATTGGTATATCATCCTTGTTAATTTCACTAATGCTAGTTCTATCCTTTACTTCAGAATTAACCTCTGTATCAATTTTTGGTAGTTCAGTAATCTCATCATTAACGAAGCAAGTACCAAAAGTACTAGTTTGTGTCGAGATATCATCATCAATTTTTTTAGCTTGATCTATACTTTTTCTGCGTACAAAATATTGTCTGAGATTTTTGCTAGGTGAGGCATAGCCTCGAATCTCTGATTCCTCAATAACTGCAGATATATCATTAGACTTGGTCATATTTTTTTCATCATTTCCGCCAACTACAGGTATTGATATAGTCTCTAATTTCAGATTCTCGAGCTCACTGACTTTTGAAGCTAACTCGTGTTCTACTTCAACTATTTTGGATTTAAGAGATATTATCTCAGTTTCTTTTTTCGATGAGTCGTTTTGAATCGAAATCACATCTTTCTGGGCTGAAGACAACTTACTTTCCAATATCTTTATCATAGACTCAAGCGATCTAATTTTCTTGGATTTTATATCATTCTCAGCTTTGGACTTTGCAAGAGAAATGTCTTTATTAGCGTTTTCAATCTGTAAACGCCTAGCTTCATCAATGAGTTCGAGATCATGAGTACGTAATTTCTGGATCATAGTATTGGACCCACCCAGTTTCTGACTCCATTTTTTCTCTCCTGTTCCCAACTTCTCTGTTCATGATCAAAATTTCGCTCTTGCTTTATATACCTGTCTTGTAATTTTTTATTATGAGAATTTAACCCAGATATAACTTTTACAATACGAGATTCTTTATCTTGCGCATTGGCCATATATTTTGGCTAAACTATGTGTAATAAAAATAAGATAAATCATAAAATTTCCTTTTTTTCTCTCAAGTTTGAAAAAAAGATATACAGTCTGCGGAGCAGGACACTTTGTGTCTAACTTGCTGAAGATAACTATATAATCAAAAATTATTGTTAACTAAATATATTTGGCTTCGAGCATATAGTGCGAGAAGGCAGGATTTCAGTTAAATAAAATATACCTTTCACCTGAAGTAATTTGTGAGATAATAAATAGTAGAGGTATGCAAAATGCAATATTGATTTTAACTAGAAAGTATCGCATATCACATACACATATTTATGTTATATGGAAATTTACAGATATGGTAAATAATTAGTACAAATGTTTACACATATTAAAAAATTTTTAAATATTCTAAAGCATACACAAATATTTCGAAACATTTTGAAACGTATCAATATATATCAAATTATAGCAAAATGTTTCGAAAATTTTCTTTATTTTTTTAATAGTTCATAAACAATAAAAATATTCTGATATAGGTCGTATTCATAAAGAATATTATAGCGCTAATGCAAGATTTTTATCAGATGAAGCGATCAAAGAAATTAAAACATCATTCGGTAGAGTACCTGATGCTATTAATACCATGGCAAAAAAACATCGTATATCCTATATTCAGGTCAAAGAATATATTGAGAATTGGGAGCGTAAACAACAAATGATATACTCTCATTCATCTCAGATACAAAGTGCAATGTCTCCCGAAATAATATCAATATCTCTAAATAAAGAATTAGAAAACAACTATATATCTTTATTGCAAGGCAGGCTATTAAGCGATTCTTTGAATCATGGCTCTTCGAGTCTATGTACTTCAAACAATACCTCAGATAAACAGACAAAAAAGAGGTGATTGAAGTCCAAATCTGTTCGAATTTCTGATCCAACCACTATTATTGATACCCTGCTTGAACAAGTGTTAAACGAGAAAGAGAAACAAATAGAATGTTCAGATTATGTGTTAAATACTCACAAAGTGACTACCTTCAGCAATTCTTAATTAGCTTTCTCTTTATTCATAGTTTCGTATTTTGATAGTAAAAGTCTGTTATGAATATTAAGCTCGGTAATGATTTTAATAGTCCTCTCACAATTCACGCATTTTTTTTAACATTTTTGGTGCTTGCTTCGCTATCTTTGACCGATCAAAACCTTCAAGAGCATGCCATTCCTCTAATGATTCTAATGTCTCTGTATCTTGAGCAGTATCCTGTATTACTGTAGTACAACAGCTTGATATTTTACTTGAAGGTTGCTTCTCATTAATATCTTCATTTGATTTAATAAAAGTTAGGATAATGTAAGATTTTTCACGAACTGTCATTCGGAATTCATGTTTATCTGAATCTGGAATTTCTTTAACTTTTCAGATAAATGGCATTCCTAAACAAAGCAGATAATCAGTTTCTCCGTCATCAATAATTACAATATTTACTGTTTCTATAATCCATCCATTTTTATGTTTACAGCTATTGGTACATCTTTATGCCCACCTATTAATTTTGTTTTATGTTCAGAATTATGCATAAGGAAAAAATCTGATACAGTTCTAAGATCCCATCCTAATGCATTGTTTAGTGCATTATTCATTACATTACATTCAGATGCACTATTGGAAAATCCATCAGGAATAATTGTATCATCAATTCTGCATTCCATATATTTAAGTGATTCAGTCCATTTATTTTCAGATGATGGGTTTAAGATTTTTTTTCGCATTGCTGAAGATAATAACTGGTCATCTGATTCTGGAAAAAGTTTAGGTTTTTTACTTAAAGATTTATGTGAGCTAGCCTCTGGTTGTGATGACTTATCTATTAGTGATAATATTCATTTTTTTTTTCATTCAAAGATAGGCTCATATCAGAATTATCATCATACCATATATTATCTTCTTCATTATATTCACTATTTTCTTCATTATTACTATAGTCATAATTTTTTTGTTTTATTGGTTGAAAAGGATAATATCGTTGTGTTCAATTTGATTTGGCTACTGGTTTTTTGGATTGATTTTCAAGTACCATTTTTTCAAATTGAGATGTCATTTGTCCAATTTCATCTACTTTTGATTCTATTCTATCCATTCTAGTGGATTGGTTTATTCTTTGAAAAGGTTTTTTAGGATAATGTGAATCTAAATCTTCTTTACTATATATACCTAAATTGTTAAAGAATTTTGCTAAATAATAATTTTCATAATCATTTTCTGTTTTTAAATTTGATGGGAGACCTCTTGGTTGTCTAACTGGTTCAATAGTTTGTGAAACTGTTGCCTGTATTTTCTGCGCTTTTGGGGTTTGAACTTCCTTTCTCAATTTTTCTATCTCAGCATCATAATTAGATTTCTATTTTGCTAATGTCTCATTAATCATTTTTTGTATATCAGGTGATTGCGAAATTACTGGAGCTTCTATTATTTTAGGATTATAGGAAGATTGTTGATAAATTTTACCTTCATCAAATTTGAAATACGTTCTAGCCACATATTTTTTAATTCAGTGAAAAATGCATTAATACCAGCTGAATTAGCAATTTTCATCCATGTATAAAGCTCACCTGGTAATTGATTTTTAAGAAAACCTAAAACTTGTGCATCATTGTCCGCTACTCCTATTGTTAGTAGTCGAATTCTAGCTTCATAAGTATCAGGAGTATCATAAGGCTGATATCTTTCTTGAGTCAATTTTTGAATTGCAGATTGTTGGCTACCTATTATTTCTCTTTGATATTTGGCATTTAAATAAGCTTATAATGTGGCGGGTGTATTTATAGCAGGATTTCCTAATGTAAAAGAATCATTCGCAGGTACTGGAGCAAACTTTCCATCTATTTTGCTTTTTAAAACATCGCATTTAACAGCATCATTAAAATCTCCTGCATTTGCATTTTTAAGAGCCATCATTTGAGGCACTGCAATAGACCATGCTTGTTCTAATATATTTACATAATCATCAGGTGGCATTTGGCCTATATATTGTGGAATTGGTTGAAAAGATTGATAGATTAATTTTAATACTGGTCGTTGTCTACCTTCTGCCATATTTTGTGGATTATTTTGTAATAATAAAATTTGTCCCTGCAAATTTAAAATTAATTGTTCTGCATTTCGAGTTCTATTTTTCCACTTTTCTCATTTAAGATCGATCTGGATATCACATAAATGTAAATCATTTTTCAACGTATCTATTCTGATACGACATTGTTGTAATTCTAAAAAATACTGCTGGCATACAACTCTTTCATTATTATATGCAGTAGTTATTAAGTTAAGATCTCCTTGAGTTTGTGTTAACTCTGTTTGACGTATATCTCGTTCTGCTTTTGCATTATATCTTCGTTGTTGCTCATTTATAAGATCTGTTTGAAGATTGTTATATTTGCGATATATCTGTCGTGTTACTCTTTTTATTTGATTGGATAAAATTGTTCTATTTGCTCCTGGATTATCCAAATAACCATCAATAGTATCGGCTAACTCAGCTATTGTTGTCATATCTGGGTTAGATGTATAACTATCTTGAGAATTTTCATCTGATTCATATTCATTTTTTACATTCCATATCTGAGCATTTTGTAAAGTTTCTTGAGTATTTATAAGTTCTACTCTATCTTGGTATCTTAATAATGTTAATGCAAAGTTTTGACAATGTAAATCTGTAATACGAGTTTTTTTCTGAGCTAATTTATTATCTCGATCTCTAAGATTATATTTTAAAGTATCAATTTCACGTTTGAGACGTTCATTCTCATCTATTAACTTTACCGTTTGGTTGTATGCTTTAGGAGTATTACCTGCAGATTTTGATATTTCTCAAATTCAGATTTTGAGTTTCTTTTCTCTTACATCAAATTCAGCTAATTGATTTTCCCTGGTAATAAGTTTCTTATCTTTTTATTCGATCTCCTTTTTAAGATGATAGACAATTTTTTTTAGGTCTGATATCTCTTTTTCCAATTCCTCCCTTTCTTGTATTGAAAGTTCAATTGTATTTGCTAACTCCTCTTTGAGATATCAAATTCTTTCCTCACGTAAAACTATATCCTGTTCAAGATTGTATGTTTGGCGTTCATAGTCTCTGTTTGATTGAGCTAATCAATCGATTTCATCGTGAAGTTCTTGATTAGCTTGGCATAGACCCTTTAGGTCATGATTCGAAGAATCACCTAACGGCCTACTCTGTAATAATTCATCCATGTTTTTTATTCACTATAATAATAAAAGTTATGATTGAAGAAACAAAGTTTCGAATCTCTGATTCATCTGTAGACCCTTCAGGTTATTGCTTTGCAATAATTTATATTGACTCACAAAGAGCTCATGATCTTGATTGTGAAATTGCTTTACAGAAATTATATTACAGACCTGAAGGGTACTATCGAATTGTTGAAAAAATGCATAATGCATCACGTATAGCTAGTTATAATTTTTTGTTAACAGATATTAAAAACTGGTTAAATAAACAGATAACTTTTTTGGTTCATAAACCTCAACCAAAATTTATTCAGTATGCTTCTTTTAATAATATACAGAGATTAAATGAAATGCATCAATCTGATCTTACTCCTATGCCTCATGATAAAATTAGTAATCGAGTTTTTAAATATAGGCTTATAATAAAAGATGTCGCTACAAGATATCGTAAAAGTTGTGCATTAACTAATAAATCCGCTTCTACTATTGCAAAAGCAATTAAAAAAAATTATGAGAATCCTAATAATCCTCTTTCTTGGCCTAATGTTTTTAGAACTGATAAAGATACTGAGTATTTAGCTAAGTATAAAGATTTATTATTAAGCTATGGCATATTTTTCAATCCCAAAAAATCTAAAAAAAGCAATACTATAGCAGAGCGCGATCATCAAGAATTTAAAAAACATGCTTTCATTTGCCAAGATGCCGTAGATTTTCATTTACCTTTGTCTGATAGGTCTAGAGCATAGGTTAAAGGTCTTCATATTAATGATGATACTTTTAATAATACTCCAACCCGATTAATTCATATATCACCTAATGAAGCTGTAAAAAGAGCTTTGAAAGGTGAAAAGATAATTGCTGATTCATCTGTAAAACATCGAAGACCTATTGGGTTTGATGAACCTCGGTTAACCTATAAAGATTCTGTTTTATATTTACTCGAACCTGAAGAGTTAGAATTTGGTAATAGACGTATAACCGATATGAATTGGTCTCCAAAAATTTTTCGTATTAAGGAATCACTAATACAAAAAAATCAACCGGTATTATACTGGCTTATGGATGAAAATAGGGATAGTCCTGAGAGATCATTTGTAAGAGAACAATTGATAGTAGTTAATAATAATGTAGAATATCCCCCAAATGGATCCTTAAACAATATTAAATTATTCTGAAAGAATAAGCCTCGCTCTACTCATCTATAAGTACATCTTCAACGGCTTTCTCAATTTCTGTTTCAGTCATAGGCCTATCTTTTTTGGATAGCTTATAATAAAGATTATATAAATCTTCTATACTAGTAAGTAGCTCCTTTTTACCTTGATATCATTTTCTATATCTCGACATTCTTTTATTATATGTTTCTTCATTTGGAAATAGTGTTATTGCTGTATATTTTATATACTCATCTCGATTTTCTGCATTATGCAAATTTTTTACATATACAGCGTATTTACTAATAAGCTTACTATCTTTTCTATATCGAAGACGAAAGGCTTCTTTTATTATTTTAATTTGTGCTGATTTAATCATTTTTCATGTAATAGCTTCCTGTATCGTTAACTCTGAGTCCTGCTTATTTATTAAACTCAAATTATTATCTGTTATACTTAGTTTATACTTACTCTGTATTTTGTTTTATATAATATAAATTTATTCAATACGAGTTTTATTATCCCATCTTCTCATAATTTCATTACTCAAAGCTAGATTATTACAGCTACCAATATATTATTTTTGACTATATATCTTTTTGAACATGTGAGAAAAAAAAACAGTTATCTTCTAAATGAGTTTTATAGCTTACTCATCTATTACCAAAAACTAGTCTTCGTCAAATATATCTTCTATAATTTGAGATGCAATATCATCCTCACTTCGTGAGTCAACTTCTATTTTATTAATTTCAATTTTCAGATATTTACTCACTAATTGATTTACTATTTTATCTGTTATTCGTTCACAATTTTGTATTTTTATAGTTTTTATACTTGTACATTTTTCTGGTATACTTAAGACAGTTTTTGGTGCTATTCGATTACTTTCATAGATAAATATATGCTTTAGATTCTTGCATATATCCAATGTCATTTTTAGTGACTATTGTTAAGAAATCCCCAACCACAATCCTTAAATGATATAGTTATTATATCTTGGCTTATACCTACAATGTCTTCTAATAGAAATTCATTCGTATTAAAATAATTATCTATTCTTTCGAATTCTATCTGTTTTATATATTTTATTACATTCAGTAATGGTTTCTTTTTTACTAATTCTACAAATTTTATAATATTGTATCTATATAATGTAATTCTTCTCCATATTAAATATGTTGCACATTCATTCCATCATTTATTAACATATAAAACTGATGATAATAATTTATTATTAGCATACTGCGAAGCAGGACACTTCGTATCTAATATATCATTTTGTGTTCATAAATGTTGAAATATTTCTATTATAATTTCATTTGAAAGATTTATATTAGCCTTTTTTAATAGTTTCCTTTTTACTGTCTGTAAAACAGGATATTCTGTATCTAACTTTGTATTTTGTTCTTTATCTTGTATTTTTCCAAAATCTAATAAACTATTTGTAATGCAAAGCTCATTTTTTTCGAAATAGTCAAATTTAAAATTTCTGAATATGGTGGTTTCCATATAACTGACATACAATTTTTTATTACACAAACTCCTCTTTTCTCTAATTTTAGCTCACCCATTTCTATTCCCGTTTTAAGTTCTACTTTTTCAGCTATAATAAAACCATCTGTATGTATACGTTTTACTTGATCTCCTAGTGGTTTTACAATTTCTGATATTCTTTTTCGTGCTAATACTAATTAGAATAGTTTTATTCGTGGATGTATACCATAATTTTGCCCATTTCTTTGCTCACATAAGACACTCTATAATGAAACTAATAATGCTTTACTTACTTTTTTAGCTATTCCACCTTCTTTCTTAATATTATATAATATATTTCCCATTTACCAAATATGTCTCTTCCACTAATACATGTATTTTTTTCATATATAAGTGCATTTGGTGATTCATTCATTAAATATACTTTCAATCCATTTTTTTAGCACGTTCTAAATCATAATGTGTATAAATTCCATATGGATTATATCACAAATATCTTGTATATTGAAGGCTTTTCTTTAGAGGATTTCCTTCTATTGTTACTTTATAAATTTCATACAGAAATTTACCCCATTTTTTAGCAAAAGTTGAATTTATTGTATGAAATTTACCTTGTGCAAAAGGCCATGATGCCTCTTTCTTTAACATTTCATATACATACATTGAGTTTATATTATATTGAATAGCTTCTCCTTCATACCTTTCAGCAAATACTAAAGCACCTGTTGATGCTAAATTTAACCAAGCATTTTCTTTTTCATTTACTTTTTCGCTTCTTTTTGATACTAAAGTAGTTTCTCTAAAAAGTTTTAAACTTGTTAATGTATAACTTCCAGATTTTCGCATATCAACTTGTCCATTTGTTTTTTCTGCTATAGTTTCTGATTCTTTGATAATTCTTTTATAGGCTTTTATAGTTGTTTCTTTTAAATCCGATTTAATAAAATAGTACTTGTTAGATAAAGTACAGAAATCTTCTTTAACACCATACCATTTTCTTTTTCCATCATAAAACTCAAACCCATTTGCTATATTTTTATAAATTAAGATAGTTTTATTGCGAAGCAATAAGGCTCTGCCACTATCTTGGTAGTTTACGATATTTTGCTTTGAAGTAGATCCTATCTCGGAGTCGAGTATCAATACACTTACCTCTCTCAGCTGGATTGGCTGGTGCGTCAGTGGGTTTTCATTGAATGAAATAAGATCACTTTTGAGAATGGGTGCTGGGGCTTGGTTTTGCATCGAAATTGGGTTTTCAGCTAGTGTCACATTTTGCATCGAAATTGGGTTTTCAGCTGGATTTCCTACTGAAGCTGGGACTGGATTTTGCATTAAACGCAAAGCCGGTAAACATTGACCTTTACGAAGGTTTCTATTTAAATTTATGTGTTTATTAAGATCTCGGGTTTTACCGGTTCTTATTTCTCGATCACAACCTGGACATTTAAGTATCTTAACCATAGTAATATATAATCTGTATTTTTTATTATTATAGCCAGATCTTTTGTTTAAATTAAAATAATTAATTCAGTTATATAAATTTATCGAAATGCACGGTAAATATACTTGCGAATATATACACAACTCTGGAGAAGTCTGTAGATGCAGATGCTGACATTGTGAAGGATGCCACGAACATTAGAGAGCAAAAAAACGTATTTTATGTAAGGTTTGTAGTAAGCCAACTTCTTCTACACCCAGTACTTGTAAAAAATATGCTAAAGGATATTATTATGTTATGCAGTTTTATGCTAGACAGATGCAAAATATCCTTACTCTGTAAGACTTCAGATGTTTGAAGAGTGTCCATAGGGTCAGAAAATCAGCATAAGTTTAATTGATATTGCTAGATACCATAGCATCCTCACTTTGTGAGACCAAGAAATACACTTGTCACGTACTTAGGGCTTAGTCCATTACTTTGCAATAAATTTTTAGCACTTATTATAGAATAATAACACTTCATATCTGTGCTTGCTCCGCTAATTATATTTTTTACTATACTTTTTATCAAAAGAATACTTTAAGAATGCTACTGCTTCACTTTACTTTGCAGTATTAAAAAAGCTAATTGTTGACTAAATAGATAACTAATGCTCTGCTACGCTTTACATTCAGAGTCGCTATGCTCCTCCAAGACAGAAAACAGTTTAGTAATCAAATAAGATAACTATGCTCTGCTACGCTTCGCATTCGGACTCGCTATGCTCCTCTAAGTCAGAAAACTAAATAGTAATCAAAATAGTTAACAAAAAAATACACCAAACGTGAATAAATCATCATTGATTTAATATCGCAATTGAGTTTTTATCATCAAATAGAGAGGATGTGCTCACAATAACAGAAAGCTAAATAGTGACCAAATAGGATATCAAAAAATACACCATTCATATTTCGCATTCCCCTAAAAGTTTATACTCACAGTGATAGAATACTAATTAGCAGTCAAATAAGATAACTATGCTCCGCTATGCTCCGCAACTGCATTACACATACCTAAGGTGTATGCTTCTTAGTATTAGAAAGCTAATTGTGAACTAATCAGATAACTAATACTCAGCTACGCTTCGCATTCGAAGTCGCTGTGCTCCTCTGGGTCAGAAAGCTAAATAGTAATCAAAATAGATATAAAAAAATACATTACAAGGTGTCATATATAAAAAAAACACACTGAATATAGATTTATATAAGTTTATCAGGAACATAGTAAAAGACTGAAATCTATAGAAAACGGAAGTGTTTAAAAAAATTACACCCAAAATTGTCCTAAAAAGCCCACTAATATATTACTTAATGCTACAGATATGAAACATATATTATTCGAATTCTCTCAATAAGATGATTCTAATAATACTAAACTTATAAAATTCTAATCACTTTTTTTTAAGAAGCGGTAAATGTTTTTATTTATTAAGTATAATCATAATCAGTAAAATTTTGCATAAAAATTCTCTGAGGTGATACAGATGTAGAAAATAAAGAAAGCTGCTAAATAAGAATAAAGAGTCCTAAAACCCTATTTTATCAGACTAACTGGTTATTCTGTTAGGCTCTAGTAATAATTACTAAAAGAATTACCATTGCCATTTAATTATAAAAATTAAATGTATAATAACTAGTTATTATTGCATTAGTAAGAGAAACCAATGATGACTGTATATATAAGAATTTTAATTAAAGAAATATGATTACGCTGAAGATAAGTTAAAGAAAAAGATATGTTAATAAAACTATTTCTAGTAAATTGTATAGATAAAGCAAATGGGTTGTGCTTAGAGTTCTGAATGAGTCGAGTTGAGTTGAGTTTAAAGATCAACTCTATTCAACTTATTTTTTTTGAATCAAGTCAAGTTAAATTTATTTTATAAAATCTTTCAACTCAACTTGATTTGAGTTATATAAATTTTAAACTCAACTCAATTTGACTCAACTCGAATTTAACTTGACTCAATTTTGACTTGAATTTATTTGAGTTGAGTTAAGTTCAAATCAAATTTTAAGTCAAATTTAAATTAACTTAT
>CAJVPP010000574.1:0-29568 GCA_910592005.1 Funneliformis mosseae
TCAAATTGAGTTGAGTTTAAAATTTATATAACTCGAATCAAGTCGAGTTGAAAGATTTTATAAAATAAATTTGACTCGACTTGACTCGAAAAAAATGAGTTGAATAGAGTTGATCTTTAAACTCGACTCAACTCAACTCATTCAGAATTCTAGATAAACAAAACGGAAATTCAGGAAAATGATTACGAATAAAATGTACATGCAAAAAAAATATATTATTTTTCTGATAGTAGAGTCTGAACAAGCTTATCAGCCATTACATATTTGGTTTCATTTATAATTAGATTTAAGATGTATGATGGGAAAATAAATCTAATCCAGGCTATTTTTTCTTTATCTATAGCCAGCCTATTCACATAAGAAGTAAGCTAATATATCTTATATTTTCTGAAATCTTTGCAAGCTTTAATAAAAACAATGCAGATGTATTATAAAAATAAAATCATGTGTACGTGAATAATTGTTCATGCTGATCACTTTTACTTATACGTACAAAAGGGTAGAATATGAATGGCAAACTTTATTATCAAAGCTAAAAAATTAAGTTTATTAATTGTTGCACCATTATAATTATTTATTAATAACAGTACTCACTAATTGTAAATAACAATGATTTTCTTGATATTGGTATTAAACTAAACTAATTCTCATTCCGCTAAAGAATTAATCAATGATGCCTGAAAAAATTTAAAAAAAAATAATAAAATTCTATAATATAGATATTAATGTTCTTTTTTGCAAAAAAAAATAACTTGATGTAAATATGCAAAACTTTATTAATGATTTTTCAGATACATAGCGAATTAGAAAATGCTAGAGAAGTGAATATAATGATTGAAATAAATGATGTTATCAAAGATGAAAGGAGTTTTCAGATCCTAAGCCATAAATAAGAATCACAGCATCAAGTTATTTTGCAATATTACCTTCACCAATACTTTCTCTAATACTATTACTACTGCTACTATTGTTACTACTATTAATATCAAAAAACTAACTGATTTTTTATTTTTCTCCTTTTCAATCTATTTGATAATTTTATCTATAGAAATTCTTCTTAGTGATTTTTGATGATAATAAAAACTAGCTAATGTACTAGTATTAAGTCTGATTTTGATTGATAAAATATTATACAATTATGTTGGTAAACAAGATTCTCTTTTCCTTTTATTATTAAAAAAAGTTGTAAATTTGACCTAGTATGTTTTATATTTATTTGTATATTTAAAATATTGTTTCATAGAAATGTGACTTGTGAAAGAGAATCGGTTTGATTTGACTAGAAAAAAAATAAGATGCAATTTAGCATAGATAAGTATATATACATAACATAATATTTTTTCTTTCTCTATAGCATATGATTTACCTTGAGATATTGTATTATTTCTCTATTCAGCTTCTGTATGTATTCTTTGAAGTTCATTGCTTAATATTAAGACTGTTCTTTTGTGATTATTGTTACCTGATTGCAGTAGATATTTGTGAAAAAAGAAGATAGCAATAGCAAAGATTATATAAATATTTGTGTTTCTCAAAAAAATGCCTTAAATCATATCCATTGTAAGGATATTACAGGTTATCATCTTGTAAATTACAATTGTGATGCTAAAGATGCAATTAAGAAAATATTTGTGTTTGAGAACATGTTTTTAGATAGATTTTTGTTTTATTAGTTTTATATGAAATTAATATTTTTTACTTATTGAAGAAAAAGAATCAAAACACTTCTCTAGAAATAATCCTTTTATATATTTTATAATCATTTGGTAAAATAAATACTCATATATACTAGCATAGAGAATCTGTGTCAAAATATGGATCTGAGACATTTGGCTGAAAGTACTATATATGAAAATGATATCACGTATATACCTCCTATTTCTGAAAAAAGAAAATTATCAAAATCCTATCTGGCGTTTGTACCTAAAGATGAAAAAAGTTAGTTTGATCTCATACCTCTTTTTCCATAACATGTTCAAGTAATGAATAATAATAACGTAAATATTTTTTGTAAATCTTAGCTTTGAGACCTTACGCAAAAGAAAAATTTTATTAATAAAAATTTTAAAATATTCGTTAGACCCTCTGAGATCATGTATGTACAGTATATGAATATGCTACAATATATAAAGCTCCTATTCTCCTATCCTTATTCACTTATTTTATTCGTATCTGAAGAATGATACCCGTAGACTGAAGGAAGAACTATAATACTATAATATATACTTGGCGAGATGTTTTTCACTTCAGTAAATGCTTATAGTATATAGATCAAAGATAAAGGAAAAAATATTTTTTTTTCTTGCTTCGAGTATATAAGAAAGTAGGAGTTCTATTCATTTGTGATGCAGTTCAATTCAAAGTTGTTTCATAATAAATATTTCCTCTAATAAGAATCGAATTGTGAAAGAAAAAATAGGCAGGGTATTTATAAAAAATATCATATAGATCCACATAATTATTTTTGTGAAAAATTAGCTATTTTAGAAATAAAACTATCAGGAGCATTGGCGTAAATTTTCTGATAACCCATGATCATCGATAAGCGGACTAATCTAGATGAGAAAAAAAGATGTATATGTTAACTATAATCCATATTTGAATATAGTATACTGCTTATTTGTGGGCTGATAAAACTCTAAAAAATCATAATAGTAATATATTCATTTTTGTTTCATTCTAACAACACGATCAGTAAAACGCCTTACTGCGCGTTAAAATGAGAATTTAACCTGATTATACTCCTGCAAAGTTTGTATATTTGTATCTACTTGTAAAAAGATCTTAAAAAAACTTATTTTTAAAGCGAGATTTCGCGTAAATGTAAAAAAAAAAAAAGTAATCGTCTAAAAGGAAAATCAATGATTAGAATTGATTGAGCACATGATGATCTATCAATTTCTTAAATAATATGATCGGTAAGTGTAACATTTTGCGATAGTTATCTTAGAGTAAAGTAACTCAATTATAGTTACACGAAATTTTTTTAATATGAAAATGATCTGCATGTGACATGTCTGACGCTTGATAGAGGGCGTTGACAGTAACCTTGGTGAGGAATCTGCTTTTCTTGAAGAGGAATTAGCTGTGTTTACGGACCAATCGAATAGGTCCTCGGACCAATGAAATTAGTCACAAGGCCTGTCATACCTCTTGCACGATCTTTAATATTTCAATAATTTTGATATATAGGAATCGCATTTAAAGTTTCAGGCCAAAACTTTATATTGCGTCTAATCAGAAGAAATTTTTCTTTTGATTTGGATCAGGCCTTACAAATAGTTTGGAGTTATCTTTACCTTCGCTATATCATACAGGCGTGATGATTTTTTAAAATCTATCATATTCTCTGGCTGCACTACTCTTACGGATCAAGTATCGATCTGGCTTTTCGGCCTTCGTAAGTTGTGATCTTTGGTCTTGTCATATGAGTTGTACAATTGTCCTTCTTATAATTACGGTAATAGCAATTATTGTGTAATTTAATAGATAAAATGTATATGTATATTAAATAATGTTTCCATGATTTTTTTAAATAATTATTATAATGTAAATAAAGTTTCTATTGGATTGATTATTATTTAATAAATAAAAAAAATTTAAAATTGAACGCGAAAAAAAATATATTTGTTCCCTTCACAAAGTTATTTAATAAAGTTCGAAAGATATTTATTTAATCTGAACATCACGGGATTTAATACAAGAAATAAAAGAATTTTATTATTTAGTTTAGCAAGATGAAAAATGATTTACCAACCATAATAAAAATGATTTAATCGCGGCGAAGATATTCTCTTATTAATTTTTGCCGATCTTGGTACCATATTTCGTGACCAAACAACCCTTCAATCATTTCATCCAAACGTTTGTTAATTTCTGCTTCGGCCATATTTGCAATTTCCGGTGGTGGTCGATATCTTCGTTAATTATATCATCATCATCGCTGTTATGTCGGGGTCGACTTCGAAAAAAAAAAGTTGTGGACAAAAAGTTAACATTGGAAACAAGATCAAAGGCAAGCATTAACATTATCCAAACCTGCAACTTCCTTATGATCAAGATCCAGGTCATTTATTTTTTGACATTTTGAAGTTTGTCAATAAAAAATAAAAAATACTTTCGAACAATATCATCAAGGAAAAAAATTTTTTCATTAGGATTTTTAAAAAAAGCTTTCTGTTAGGTTATTTTTATGTCAATTTACTTTTGATAAACGAACTACATATAGGTTTTATTTAGTCCTGTAGCCGGTCGCCGTTTCTTAACTTTCGGGCATTTTTATTTGGCGCAGTACCGACATCATGATAAAATTTTGAAATGGCGTAGATTACGGTACATCAAAAACTTTATTTTCTCGATACTTGACTTAAACGTTATCATCCTTTAAAGAATAAAAGAGAAAATCATTTATTAATAAAAAAAAAAAAAAATCCTCCTTGTCACATTCTTATATCGAAAAATTGTATCTGACTTGATACAATTGCATTTCAAAAAATATTTAGATCTTTGTGAGATATTTAATTTTGATTAAAAGTTAAGCCAGAATCAACCTTTGTATGTTATAAATTTGTTAGCGTTCAGATGTCATTTTTTTTTTTAAAAAAAAAATTCCTTCTTTTAATAAATAACATAGCAAAAAATTTTTTTACGTTTCTTCACAGATTTTACTAAACATCCAGTTATTAATAAAATAATATTGAACTGTTAATACAACGTGATTTAAAAATGCTTCGTTTCCTCTGGTTCATATTTAATTATATTTAATTAATTAATTTAATTATCTATTACTTTTTCACTAATATCCGTATGGTTTATCAATTGTTGACGTTAACTTACATTAACTTTAAAAATAAAAAATACATAAAACCATTATAAAATGAAATCAAAAAGAGACTCGATAAATGCGCAGCACAATGCTGATTATCGTACAACAGGCGTGTGCGACAGAAAATTTATCATTTAAGCCACCCTCGTTCTTGAAATAAATTGGAATTCGTAAATAAAAAAAAAAAAAATTAATCAGTTTAAAAAAGTTAAATGTGTAGTTTTAATCATTGTAATCGATTTGTATTTAATATGAATAAAATCTTTGGACTTTTATAAAATAAAAAATCAAATAAATAATGGATAATTGGTTTGAAGTTCGAACTACCTGTGATGCCAATTTAAATGTCGCCTCTTCAATATCGGCAATAGCATTTGATCCAAATCAAGAATTATTATGGACCGGAAATGATAAGGTAATTTATCTATAAATGATTATCTCGAATGTAAACAACTAATGATCAATGCTAATCTTTGTAAATGAAGGGTCGAATTGCTTCACATTTTGGAAGTGGATTACATCGTTATACAAGTTTTCGAGCACACTTAGCACCAGTTATACAAATTTTAGTTAACGATAGAGGTGTGATTTCATTAAGTTCAGATGCTGTTAAAATGACTAATCGAAGAGGATTGGTCAGATGGACTTTGAGGTGTGTCACCCCTTTCAGAACTTTTTTGTCAAAACGAGAGTAACTAATAAATTTTTTGATTTAACCCCTATCGGTCGGTCAATTAAATAGCAATGAGGATACTACTGATTTACGTTGTATGACTTACACAACCATGCCAGATTCAGAAATCTTGGCGGCAGGGAAGCAACATAATATGTTGGTTATTAATGTCGCAAGGGGTACGGTTGTTAAAAAGGTACATTTTACTTCACCTCGTCAGCTACTATAACGTTTAAGGAAAATATTAATTGATTCGGTTCGCGCAGGTGGAATCAGAGAGTGAAATTGTGGTGATGAGGAAATCAAGGTTGGTTTGCTGTGGTGCAACATCAGGAGAAGTTACATTAAGAGATCCACGAACATTTAAGGTGGAACATCGTGTTCAAGCACACACTGGTACCATCTCAGACATAGATACTATTGGAAATTTATTGTTGACTTGTGGATTTTCGGCAAGGTTTTTCATAATTAATAAATGAATCTGAATGATAATGATTTGATTTGGGGTCGTTTATATTAATTGGATTTCAAAAAATATATTGTTGAAATTAATTAAGGCATGGAAATCTTATAATCGATCCTTTAGTTAAAGTGTATGACATTAGAACTATGCGGCCGCTTGTCCCAATGCCATTTCCTACGGGTCCATGTTTCCTAAAAATGCACCCAAAACTTTCAACAACTGTCTTTATTGTATCCCAGTCGGGTCAATTTCATGTTTGTGACATCGGAAATACTTCAGATATTCACTTTTACCAGGTATTTATTCAGTGTTACTGATTGTTTTAATAATGATAATAAGTAACGTTGCTAGAATTTTATAGGCAAATACGTCTAGTTATATAAATGCCATTGATTTATCAACTTCTGGGGAAATGCTTGCTTTTGGTGATGCTGCAAGTTTTGTACACCTTTGGGAAGATAGGAAAGATGCAAAGATCAATGCATATTCCAATCCTATTGAATTACCTTCGATGCCAGCAACAACTCCACCTATCACTGTTGGTGAAAAAGAGTAAGATCAGTTGTAGTTGTGTGTTTACATATTTAATTAAATATTATGATGATCACAAAAAATTTTTTTTTAATCATATTTAGTTCACTTTCATTAATTGGTATGCCGTATTATAAAGAACCATTGCTCTCTGTATGGCCATCAAATATGATATTTGAGGTTGGAAACCCACCACCAAAAATCGATCCCGAAATTTTGAATAATATAAAGATGATAGATTTTGTTGGATATTCTCCTAATCCCGGAAATAAGAAAAGAAATCAAGTTGTGAGATATTCAAGGAAAAAACATAAAGCTGGCACTCCAAAATTTAGATCCGAGAAGGAAAGAGAATTGCAATCCGGAAAGGGTTCAAAGGTAAATAATCCATCCTTAATCAATTTCTTATATAATTCAGAATTTAGTAAATTTGTTTACCTTATATCACAGGAACCTTCATCATTATTTGATGATGAATCCGAACTGGATGCGACCAGCAATAGAATGCCGAAGTATTATAAGAGAGTAGAAATTAAATATAGTCGTTTTGGTGTAGATGACTTTGATTTTGAGTATGGACAAATGCTTTTTGATTATTCATATTAATCCTTAAATAATTTCTATTTAGTAATTCTATTTTTCAATATATTTAGATTTTACAATAAAACTCATTACGCAGGTCTTGAAACTCATATAACGAATTCTTACTGTAATTCTTTATTACAAGTTCTTTTCTTTACTCCAGTCCTTCGTTCAATAACTAAGTCACATATCGGTTCTGATTGTACAAAAGAAAATTGTTTATGTTGTGAGCTTGGTTTCTTGTTTCGCATGCTGGAAGACGCTAAAGGAAGGAATTGTCAAGCTTCAAATTTTTTGAGGGCTTTCGGCACTATTCCGCAAGGTAACTTTTAGTAATATCAGTAAATCATTCCTTGGGAATAACAATGCTGTGGTTTTGATTAACACTTTTTTCAACATTAGTTTTGGCTCTTGGATTGTTTGAGCCCGATGAGCCCGATGAGAAAACACCTTATTCAATGCTCATTCAGAATTTTAATCGATTCATTCTTGAACAACTTCATCAAGAATGTAATTCAAACAATAATCCACGTTTGTTAAAGTCTCTTCCATTAGAAAAAACGCCCCTTTCGATGATTCAACAATTATTTGGAATGCAAGTCGCGTCAATAAGCAAATGTCAATGTGATACACAAACAGACCGTTTAACAACACCGTTTGTCTTGGATTTACAATTTTCTTCAAAGGTACGTATAGTAATATTGTTTTCGTAATATATATTTTCTTAGCTTTTCCATTAATAATTTATAATTTTTTTTTAAAAAACAAAAAAGAATCATAAAGGGAAAGAAAGGGAATCAAAAACAAAATCTTTTGTTGATATCTTACGGACAAGTATTCGACGTGAAACTCAACAGAAAGCTTGGTGCAACAACTGTCAACAATATGTTCCCACAATTGCTAAAAAAATTCCAAAAAGTTTACCTCCCGTTTTATCAATAAATTGTGGTGTAGGTACATCAGTTCCTGCGGATATTTGGAGAACGCTTGATGGACAAAAATCATGGTTACCAAAAAGGTATTTAAAAAACATCTTATTATTGTCATTAATATAGGATTCTTAAGCATCATCCGTCTTAATTTCATAGAATTTCCATGGATCTAGATGATGATGACAATTTAACCGTAAAGGAATTGGCTTCTAATGCCGTTGTAGATATCAACACTAGCGGCAGCTCAAAGAGTGCTAATTACGAACTGATGGTAGACTTACTATTTAAATATGTAATAATATATTTTTAAACTTAAAGACTAATAATATTTAGTAACCAACTTTATAGGCCATAATTTCCCAAGTCAGAGTTGAAAAAGAAATACCTCATCTAGTTGCTTGTGTTAAAGGTTGGTTTACTATATATAATTCTTATATATCATATTATCTAGATTAATTCTATAATATATTACAGATGAATCAGAGTCTACTAGTAAAAGTCCATGGTATCTTTTTAATGACTTCTTAGTAAAGAATGTTACTGAACAAGAAGTTTTCAATTTCCAAGGAATTTGGAAAGTGAGTTAGAAGCTTCAAACGGAAATATTAACATGCCAGTGGCCTACTAATATTAATTATAATATATTATATTTCAGACGCCGGTTGTATTATATTATTCAAGGGTTGACATATCAGATTTGATGGATACTAGTGCTTTACCTTCAAAGATCGATAAATCTATCTTATTCAAAGATATTTCCATATCAAAGTATGTATAAAAGCAAATCTTTATATTATTATGTATATATTTAATAAGAATAAATATGGTAACTTAATAATTTTATAGACATCGTTTAACGAATAAGAAATCAAGCGTCTTGTTAACACCTGAAGAATTGCCACAACCAGGAACGTTGGTAGCAATTGATGCTGAATTTGTGGCTTTGAATCAGGTGATTATCATTTTTATTATTAATATTGAGAATTTTTTAATACTTAAACCTTTAATATGCTTTAGGAAGAGACAGAAATTATTAGTGATGGAACAAAATCAGTTATTCGTCCAAAACGCCTTAGTTTAGCACGTGTTAGTGTATTGCGTGGTGAAGGAGTGAAAGAAAACGTTCCATTTATTGATGATTATATCGCTGCATCAGAACCGGTTGTTGATTACTTAACAGAATTTTCTGGAATTGCAGGTTTACATTAAAAAATTTTTTTTTTTTTTTTTTGTCTCTCTTCAGAAATTGGGAAATATTATATGAATTCATGGTATTAAAAGTATAAATAATTATTAGCCGGTGATTTAGATGAAGCTTCATCTAAGCATACATTAGTCCCTTTAAAGGTATGTGAAACTTTAATTATTTATTATCTGAGGAATCATTGACAAAAATTTATTATATTTGTAGGTTGCTTATAAAAAATTACGGTTGCTTCTTGACCTTGGTTGCATTTTTGTTGGTCATGGATTGAAAAAGGATTTCCGTATTATAAGTAAGTTATATATAATATGTACCATCTTAATTTTTTTTTCTTGAGTGTTTCTAATTACCATTTACAATTTCAGATATATTAGTACCACCTGGACAAGTCATTGACACTGTAGATATTTTTCACATTAAGAATAGACAAAGGTAAAGAATTATCAATGAATATTATGCGACAACATGAAAGAAAAGATCTGGTTTTAAATCTTTTCTTCGCGTTGTAGGAAAATATCATTAAGATTTTTAGCTTGGTACCTTCTTAATCAAGATATTCAAACAGACACACATGACAGTATTGAAGATGCGCGTACAGTAAGTTCAAAGTGATCCCTTTTTTGTTATTTCACAACTTATTTATACTTAGTTGATATGTAGGCTTTGGCAATATATAAGAAATATCTTCAATTTAAATCCGAAGGTATATTTGAAGAAGTATTGGAGGATATATATAGTGAAGGGCGTAAATATAATTGGAAACCAACGCCTGGGGTGTTTCCAACATCACGTATTGGAAATTCTTTTTCAAACTTATCAGAAACAAATATAAGAGAAATCCCTCCTCCAATTTCGGAAATCCCTCCTTCAATTCCAGAAATCCCTCTTTTGATTTCGGAAGGAACAGAAATTCCTCCTCTAACTTCAGAAGGAGCAGAAAGCCTTACTTCTCTAACTCCAGAAGAAACAGAAATCAGTCCTTCTTTAGCTTCTGAAGAAAGAGAAATCAATCCTTCTTTAGCTCCTGAAGAAACAAAAAACAATCCTTTTTCAGCTTCTGAAGAAACAGAAATTCCTCCTCCTTTAATTTAGGAAGATGGAAATTTCACTTTAACTTTAGAGGTGATATTTAATTTAATTTAATTTAATTTTTTTTTTTTTTTTTTTGAGACGAATAAAATAAATATATTAAATGCATTAGTGATAATTAATTTAAATAATTTATTAAAGTTTTCTAATAGTAATTAAAGAATTTTTATATTCATTAGCATTTATTGATAATATTTACATTAACTTAAAAATTATCTTAACCGAGTAGTCGGTTAAACTTTCTTTTTAAATAAGAAATATACATGTATTTCGAATTTAAAATTATGTTATATTAGTATAAAAAAAAAAAATAATAAGTTTATTTTATAATAATATAAAGCAACTATTTTAAAAGAAGTTGTGATTAATTAAATTTAAATCATTTTATGCAAAAATAATTTAGAAATATATATTGATATTATTTTTAAATCAATATTAAAAACATATATTATATAATTGCATAAAAATTTATTTATATTATTAAAAATTAAAATTATATTTAAATTTAATATAAATGCTTTGTAATAAAAGAAAAAAAAAACACTAAGAAAAATTTTTAAATTAATGTTTAATCTGAATTACTAAAAAAAATCATATTAATATAGAAAGTAAATTTATATTTGTAAATTTTTTTCTTTCTTTTGTAAAGTATCCATATATATTAAATATAATCACATCTTAAATTTTATCATAAGAATTAAAAAAAAAATAAAAAAAATAGAGGATATGATAGTTTAATTATATAATTCAATTAATAATTTAAATAAAATAATAATACTTTATAATAAATAAAATAAATTATATATTAATACTAATTATTTAAATAATTATAATAATAATAATCTGTATTATTTAAATTTTTAGTTAATTAATAATTTAAAACAGAAAACAAAAGAAAGAAATATTATATATATATATGTCAATTAATATTCATTTATTTTAAAAAAATGTATAATTTTAAAAATCATAATAATTATATTATATAAAATTCAATAAAAAAAATATTTTTAAAAAAAAAAATTTTAAAAATTTTTTTAATTAATATTTAATTATATTTTTTAATTTATCAATAAAATTTTATTTAAGTTAAAAATTAAATATTTTAATTAGAATATAATTTATAAATTAAACTTATATTTATATTTTATATAGAATTTATAATAAAAAAAAAATGTTTTTATAAAAATAATAAATTTAATATTTATAAATTAAAATATTTAATTTATATATACTATAGATAAGTGACAAAACCTCTTAATAATAGTTGAAATTTAGATAAAATTATATTAAAATCATAATAAAGAATATGATAAAATTTTTCAATATAGTGAAAGCTAAAACTGTTAAAATTATATTAAAAATATAAAAAAGGGTATGATAAAATTATTTTGAGAAGATTTTGACAAGTATCTATAATATATACTAAATTAATATATTAAATTAGAAGTTATCAAAATTAAATATAATTATAAAAAATATAAAATAAGTATTGGAAAAAGAGATAAAATCAAAATTTTTTCAAAAAATTATTTTTAAGTGAAATTAATCTGATTATATTATCAGATTTGGAATTCTCATTATTTAAAAAAATAATTTTTTAATGATTTGGTCTTTTTTTCTAATACTTATATTAAAAAAATAAAATAAAAATATAATTTTTTTAAATATATTATAAGTTTAATGCAAATAATTTATTAAATATCACAATATTATATTAAATAATTTAAATAATTAGTTTATTATTATATTATTTAAATTAAATAGTTTATTTTAGTTTTTACTACTACTTTATATTTAATTTATAAAAATAGTTTAATTACATATAAAAATTATATCAATAGATAAAAACTATTATTTTATTAATTAAATAATATAATTAAAAAAATTATATATTATTATAATTGATAAAAGTATAAATATTTATATAAAATTATATTTTACAATTTATATTAGTTATTTTAAAAATAGTATTATTAAATAAGATTTATGTTTATTTATTTTTTTTTAAGTTTTTTTAGTATAAGAACATTAGAAATCTATATAGCAATTATATATTTTAGGATTACAAAGTAGATCTAATGCTAAACTAAGACTTTTAAAGTCATAACTAAAGATGGTCACCGCAATTAAAAATAATGGCGTAATTGAGTTACAATTTGTGACGCAATTAAATTTCCTTATGGCATAATTAAGTTGCAACTCAATTGAAATTTGAAAATAATTATGGGGACCATCTTTAGTCATAACTAGATTTAAATTCTAACTAAAATTTACCTGTTAATACTAGTTTAAGATTTTGTCATCTAGAATAACAACCTCTCAACTATAGAATTAGAAAACTTAAAACCTTAAAATTACTATCAAATTTGAAAGAGTGATCACTTTTAACTACAAGTACTTATATTACTTTTTTTCTATACTTACCAACATTAATTAGAATCACTATTATCTCTACCTAGTATTAGAATATATTACAAATTACTAGAAAGGCTTGAATATTATCATCCTTTTAGAATCTCAGAAAGATAGGTAGATATTATACTTATATTATTAAACTTATCTAGAAATTGGATCTAACCTCTGTTTCAAATAAAAGTTCAATTAGATAGTTCTGCAACAATATAATGCAATTTTTATTATTATCATAGTTTTTTTAGAGTACTTAATTATTAATTACTGGTTAATCACTTTTTTATTTATGTAAAAATTCTTAAATTTGAAAATGTGAGATAATATCTATTATAGATTTATTAGCAAAAGCTAAGTTTTATCAATCCCTAACTTTATTTATATCTAAATGTTCTTCAAATCTAATATTTAAGCATAATCAAATGCTGATTAACAGTTCAATAAGATTTATATTTATCTTTTTTATTATAGTGTAGTAGTTTTACATAGTGTATAAAATTTAGACCAAAAGTTATATGCACAAGTTATACTAAAAATAGAAAATTGATGTATGTATTATATAGTATTTCCATTTTATAAATAATTTATATATTTTTAGTAATTATTTGTGCATATTTTATACTGTGTAATATATGCACATAAAAATTTAATGTGTACATATGCACATTATGCATATGAATTTTACATACTAGTTTCACATTATTTTTATTATAATAAAATAAATTTATAAAGAAATAAAAATACAAATTAAAAAGAAAAAATAAAAATTTCATAAAGAAAAAAAAAATTAATCTTAATTTAAAAAGATTAATCTTGTATTCTTTTAAATCAAATCTAACTTAAATTAAAAATATTACTATTGAAAAATAAAAAAAGAAGAAGAAGAGGGTTTAGTCACTATCATATCAAAAATTTATTCAATAGGATCCAAGTTGTATTATATTAAAAATCAGATCAAAATTAAGACTAGTAGATGTATAATCAAAAAATCAATAATTAGAGAAAATAAAATTTTCATTTTTGTGCTTAATGTTAATATTTGCAGCTTTTTTAATGTTTGATATAAAAATACATCATTCAGTCTAAAAGTGTAAGTTTCTTTAAAGATAAAATATATAAAGAAGAAGCAAGCGGCTAAGCTAATAATATATTTAAAAAGTTATATAGGTAAAATACTTTTAATAAGAATAAAATACAATGCTGAGTTTTAAGAGAATTCAACAATTTAGCCTTTCAATTTCAAAATCAGATGCATTGGTAATATATTTTAAAAAATTTTTTAATATTAGATGATTAATTTCATTTTATAATAGATCATAAGATAATACTAGATATGGTAAAATTTTTTATTAATTACATTATATTGAGAATATAAAACTGTAGAGGAAAATAATAATGGTAGACAACATCTCTAATAGCCACTGATATTTCTTTTTTCTTATTGAGAAAGTAATGTATAATATATAATTAAAGATGATATTATTATTGAAACTAAAGGAAGTAGCATATTGGTAAAGGTTGTATATTAGTTAGTGTTTAAAGATAATATATAAATTGAGAAATTTGTAAAGGTATTTGTGTCAAAAAATATTCTTTACAAATTAGCATGTAGGAATAAAAATCAGAGATCTATTATAAGTGTAAAAACTACTAAAAATATTATTTATATTAAAATGAAGAACAGGAAAATTTAAATAAATTTTTATAAAAGCACTGTTAAAGAAGTAGTTTAAATGCATTTTAACTTATAAAATTATTAATTTCTATTTATAATTTTATAATAAATTAAAGATAATTTACAATATATATTTTATTAATTTTTAAAAATATATATTATAAAATTATTATTTTTATATAAGATAATATAACTTTAATATAAAAATCATTTCTAAAATTACTATATAAATAATTTATATAAATTTATATATAATTATACATATTTTATATATAAATTATTTTTAATTTATAAATTTAAAAATAAGTAGAAAATTATTTTTATATTATCAGTCAAAAAAGATATCACAAAAAATCAAAGACAAAAATTTTTTATTATGATTAACATAATAAAATTTTTGGTATAACATCTTCTTCAAACATATAATACAAATGCAAATTCAAAATTAATTAAAATTAATTTAATCAGTTAAAAATTGATAATCTTTATATTATAATTCTGGTCAAATTTTTCTTATTCTGGCCAATATTATAATTTCGACTTAAAATTGGTAAAAATTGATCAAAGGTAATATTACATTTATGCAATGTAACATTTCAATCTAAATGTTAAAAATGAATCTTATTGATCTCTTTTGCAATTTTTATTAAATATTTTTTCACATAGTCTTTATTATTTGAAAAGGATCTTAAGTTGAAGTTGGTGTATTTTTTTCATTTATTTTTAACTATGACAGAAACATATCCAAATATTAGTGAAGAAAATAGTGATATTGATGATTTTTTTGATAATATACCTGAAAATGAAGAAGACTTAACTGGTTTATTTATTAAAGTTGCTATAAATAAAGCAAAAAAGTTGCTTGAATCTAATTTAGATAGTATGGATGATGATTCTGAAAATACTAATTGGAAAATTGATTCTACATTAACTATAGTAAGTGAAGGTATAGAAGTAGAAGACACAATAGAAATACCACAAATCAGTAGCTCAAATTTAACTCTGTATGCATTAATAGATGTAATAGGTAGATCAATTCAAAGATGTGGTAAAACTAAAAATTTACGAGAACTTATACAATTAATCAGTATATGGCAAATTAACAGTAATGCAATTTGTGAGACTAGAAAAGAGTTAGAAAATCTTGGAGTATATCAAACACACTTCATGTTTAATCAAAATCGTCTTCATAAAAAAATACTAAAAAAGAACAAAATATTGAACATGATTTTTTACATCGAAGGCGCTGCTTATTTTGTGAACTTAATATCAATTTTTTTAGTTGTAGGAAGTTTTGTCATGAATATTCAGTTTCTTTTGAAAATAAAAATCTGCTTATATCATATATTGAACACAAATCATATCATGCATTACAAATTAATGAACTAATTATTACTGTAGCAAAACTCTAGCAAAAATCACAATATACATGTTATAGTTGTTTTGAAAAAAATGGTAAGCATTTATATGTAAAGTCAGGAAAAGGAAAATCAACATTGCAATGTAAAATGCAAGAAAATCATAATGAAGATATTAAAAAAGATTTACAATTAATAAGTAAATGGATGATTAATCTTGCCAACTCTGATAATGTTTTATTAAAAACAAAAGTATTATCCTGTTTTATAATATTAATTGAACAATTATTCAATTTTACCTCTTCATTATTTACAAATAAAAATGATACTTATTTATTAATATTAAGTGAACCTCCTAGTTTTTTTATTATTAATTCTCTTTTAAATTAAATTGTGTAAATTTAAAAGATTTCTATTATGATTCACAAGAAGATTTTTAAAAAATTAGATCACAAATAGAATTTGAACTTTTAAAAAATCAAAAACAGATCTTACAAAAAAAACAAGCATTAGAAGAACTGAACTCCTTAAAAGAATATTGTTTAGCATTATCATTAAAACTCTATGGATTATTAGATAGTATCATTCGAATCTTATTTAATAAAAAGAGACAAAATACAAATTGGAAAAAAAATCTAGATTTAGTAATAACAATTGTAACCAAATTAATGATGATAATAAGATTCAAAAAAATAGTAATTTTTATTTGTTCAATAATTATTTCTGTTGGATTTAAGAGTATAAAGATATGGCTTACTAAAATGATCTTTAGTTTATACTAAAAATCCCGTTTGCTTTCAAATCTTCATGATTTTTTAGTATTAGTCAATGTAGCAGAAATTACCAGAAAATATAAAAAAGTTCTTAAAATTAAACGTATAGAATTAGCTGATCCTAAATTGCATATTTGAAAAAATCTAATATTTGAAATATATGCGTTATAGATAATATAGACTTCAAAGAGAAAGCTTTTATCTATAAAACATTTATAATACAACCCGCAATAGTTCTCATGTAATGTTATGTCTATTATTTTAATATCAATTACTCATTGAACTAAGCTCAATTTCTAATGATAAAATTCGATTAAATGAAGATGTAAAGCTTTTGGTAAAAATTTAATTATAAAAGAAATTTCTTTAATCTTTAATTCAATTTTTATACAATTACTCAACTATCAAATTAAAAATAATCTTTCAATTCAATATTCTTCTGAATACAATGCTGAAATTATTAATGATAGAATAATTAATCATTTTAACTGTGAATCATCTTGTCTTCCAGTTCATGTAATAATCTTAGAAGCAGGTGACAATTCAAATAAAGATGCGAATATTAATGCTGTATATGATCAGTATTTTGATAACCTGCAAATAAATAATAATTTGGGAATTAAAGTAGTTTGTGATGAAGCTATTTTCTGAAGAGTACTTAAGTATTATCAAAATAATTCTAAGATACGGTCACTTTTAAAACAGGGACATACAAGTAAGAATATGTGTAGTATACTACTTATGATATTTTCAGAATATAGTATTTATAATATAACGACAAAACTTGGTATAGCATTTTTAGATAAACTTAAAAAGGTAATTGATTATCAATCAATATATCATATCCTAGATCTAATTTGGGTTGCTGTCAGAAATGCTATTCATGTTTACATATCAAAAAATAATTTAGAATTAAAAGCTATTATAAATTTAAAAAATAATTTATTAAAAATGTGGTTTTATTTTTACCATTAGGCAGGATTTTGGAAAAAGCATTGAGCTAGTATTAGAACAGGAAATGCTGAATTGCAAATTCAGTATTTATCTGTATTTGTACTCCTATTTCCTATTGCTGGTAAATTGAATTATATACGATCAATGATGCATTTTCTTGCAATTTTTGCTAAGTATTTCTAAATTCAAATCCTATTAAAATATGTTAGTTCAGTAAATTTAACACGAGATGATCATTATTTTGCTTTTGACGAAGCTTTGGAGATGTTTGGAGTCAAGTTTATTAAACAGAATGTTACCAGAAATGTTATAAATGAAGAAAATTTGAAACGGCAAATTAAATCTGTACAATTAGAAAAGGAATGAATGAACCTTTTACTTAATGAATTTTTGGTGATATAGTATTATCAACAGATACACAGGCAGTTAATAGACGTTATGAAACACTATGGGAGCTAACAAACCAGTTAATTGAGACATTTGAAATGGTAGACACAATGCAATACCCACTTTTTCAAAATTGCGACCAATTAACTTCAGAAGGATTTGAAAAATTGTTTTGCTATTATGAAAATAGTATAATGTATTTAGATAAGATCTTTTGACAAGAAATCTTACATCTGGAACTAATTGATATTAAAGGTAAGTGTGCAAAAGTTATTGTTACTATAAAAGTTACAGATTTAAAATCAAAGGTCCCAAAAAATACTTACCTATTAAATAAAACACATATTGGAAATTCCAGTACTTTTCCTCCTATACCTTTATAATTAATTAAATAAGAACCTGTTTCCAAAAAAAATTAAATGATACCATCCATCAAAAGAAGAGAGAAAAATCTTAGAAAATTTATTTACGTATGATACAATGTCACCTGATATAATTATTGATTCAATATTAACAAAACTATTAACTTATTGAGTTAGTTGAATGAAAAAAAGATTAAGGATGTATGGAATTATGAAAAGAGAAAAAAAAAGCAGAAATAGGAAGAAAGTAAGATTTAAAGAAAACCAATATCTTTGAAAAATAAATTTTTTTTAATAAAGGAAAAGTTAATTTTACAATTTTAATAATAAATAAATAGCGATAACTTTGAACCCAAATGATATAAATAGCGAAAATTGAGGTTTTTTTTGTGTTTACACAAAAACTGTTTGAAAAATTATCTTTTTGACCTTAGAAAATATTTTACTTCATATTGAATTATACCTATTTCTACTCTTAATATAGTCTATTTATTTCTATATTTAAAAAGAACTTGAAAGAAGCTTATTTTTAAAGCGTATTTTGTACGTAAAGTATTATAAAAAATGATACACTAAATAAGAAATAATAATAGAAATTAATAAAACACATGATGATCTATTAAATTTCTAATTTATAGGTATGGGTATGTTGAAATTTTAATAATTTATTTATAGGCTGAAGTTTTCAATTATAGTTACACAAAAATCTTATTAATATGAAAATGATTTATGTATGATATCTTCCCTGACTGTTATGATATTAAAAGTTTTAACTTAATAATATTTTAAAATTTTTGTGAATTTTATATCATATGATTAATAATTAACTATTGAAAAATGAGATATTAATCATTTTTTTTATATATCGTTTTAAAATTATAATAATTTAGACTGATATTATAATTAATTATTATAATATCAGCTTAAATTATCATAAATTTTAATCAATAATATATAGGGATTGCTACAGCAAAAGAAGATAATACATTAATCAATCATATTTTGAGATTTTTTGGTAATTACATGATTATAGACCTAATCTTTCAAAAAATATATTTTTTTATTTATACTTTATTAATAAAAAAAATTACAAATTTTAACATATAATTTTAATTTTTTTTTTCTTTTTTATTGTAAAAAACTTTTACAATTATCTAAATAATATGAAATATAATATATATTTAATAGTAATAGTAAAAATAATATTATATTATCTATCTTAAAAGAACTTAAAAATACTTTTTTTGTTAAAAAAAATACAATAAATGATAATAGATAATGATATAACATATCTGATGAAAAAATTACAAAGTGAATTAGAAAAAAATTAAATTAGTCAGTTAAAATTTTTACAAATTCTATAATAAAATAAGTCTACTTTTTGCTTATTCTTTTATTACTGATATTATTATTAAATATTATTATCATTTTTATTATTAGAATTTTAAAAAAAATACATATTTTTAGAATGAAATAATTGTTTGTTTTTTATTAAATATTTTATAAATTTTATTAAGATTATATAACTTATAAAATACATAAATTTTAAAAATAAATATATACAAAAAAAAACCAATATTCTCAACTTATTATTTGTAAAAAAAAAATTCAAAGTTATAAAGTCTGTATTTAAAAAATAATTTTTTTGGCAATAATCAATAAAAATTAATAATAAATAATAAATTGTAATTTTTTTAAAATTTCATTATCAGTGTATCACTCTTCTTTTATTGTAACAGTCCTCATATATTTTAAATTTAGGATAATAATATAAAAATTATCCAATTTTAAATGTCTATAAGTTTTTATATAAAACTTATTTTGAAAAATTAATCAGTAATTTAATAAATACTTATCTTAAAAAATAAAGTTACTAGTTTATTTTTTATAAATTTATTTTTTAAATATCGAAAGATTTTTAAATATTATAAGAATATAGACTTCTTGTATCATAATAAATAAATTTATATATTTTAATAATTTTAGTAAATAAGTTTTAAATTTTATTTAAATATCAAGAAATTCATATAAACTTACTTCAAAATTTCAAAATTTTTTTTAATATTTAATAGCTTATTTAAGATAAAGTAATAAATAATTTTTATTTTACAATAAAACTTTTATTAAAATATTATTTAAAACTAAAATTAATCTAAAAATAAATATTTAATTTTCTCTTATTGATTTATATTTAAAATTTTGTAAATAGCAAATATTAATTTTTTATTTATATTTTTTTTTAAGAAATACTTATAATCTTATAAAATTAAGTAAAATTTTTAAAAAAAATTTTTTAATAATATAAATAATTATAAGAAAAATTTAACTAAAATTATTAAAATATTAATAATAATAATAAATAATGATTTTTAATCAATTTTTATTAATTTAAAATGTAGTAAAGGATTATATGAATGTTTTATAATAAAAAAAGAAGAAATTATTAAATAAATTTATTTTTTATTTTATAAGTTAAATATTATTTTTTTAGTAAAATAAATTTAGATTTAACATTAATTTAAAAAAATTTTTTTTTTTGATATTTCCTTTCTTTCTATTGTAAAAATATTTATATATATTTTAACTAACTTAATATCTAATATTTATTTACTTAAAATTTAAGTTGATATATAATTGATCTCTTTCATTATACTTATACTTTAAATTTAATAATATTTTTAAAATTGTTTTTTAATTATACTTCTTTTGAATAAAATATAAAAATTAAATTATATAAATTTATTTGAATACTAAATAAAAACAGATTTAATAGCGAATATAATAAATTTTATATTTGTAATTAATTTGATTCAAAAATAATTTTTAAATAATTTTTTTATTAATATTATGAAAATATTTAATTTATTAATAAATTTTAGATAATAAAAATATATTAAAATTAAAAAAAAATTAAACTTATTACTTAATTTTATAAAAAATCATAAATTTTTATTTTTTATTAATAATAATTAATTCTGATAATATATATATAATTTTAAAGTATTATATATAATAATTATTAAAATATATCAAATAATAAATTATTTATTTTATTATTTTAATATTATTTAATCATTTTTCAAATATTATAAATATTAGTAAATTTTTATATTTTATTTTTTTTTAATGTAAATACGAATGTGATTTATTTAAATAAAATTTAATTTAATTAAATTATATAATTCTTTAAATAATAATACATTAGATATATTAATAATAATTGAATTAAAAAAATATATATATATAAAAGAATTTTATTTAGTAATATATTTTACTATTTGATTAAAAAAAGAAATTTATATTAGTTTAATCAAATTTATTAATATAATTATATTTTGACGTGAATTGATGAATTACTAATTAAATTGTATTTTGATAAACATAATTATTTTATTAATAATAAATATCAAATTAATATAATTAATTTAATATTATTAAATTAATTTATGTTAAAGTATAAATATAACAATAATTTTTTTAAAAAAAATAAAATTTTTTGAATTTATAGTAAAATTAAATTTTTTTATTATTTTATAACAAAATTTAAAATAAATTTTTTAAAAAGAAAATTTTATCATTTTTATAATAAATAAATTATAAAAATTAAATTTTTTATATAAACTAATTACTATATTGAAAAATAAATTTTAAAAAATATATCATTTTTGCAATAATACAATTTTAAAAATAAATTTTTTTTTGAAAAAAATTCAATATTTTTATAATTCTTTTAAAAAAAATTTATAATAATAATTTAATGTTATAGTATCAAAAATAACATTTTTATCAAAATAATAATTTGATTAATAAATTATAACAATATTTTAAAATATATTTATATTTAATATTTTACCTTTTATAAATAAAATCTTACCTAATATGTCTAACATATTATTTACTTTTATATAATTTATTATTCTTTGTCATATTCTTTGTTTTTCTATTTTTACTATGGTGCAAACAGCTTAGTCACATCAAATGGCTAAGCTATCGCTAAAAATTTTGCCGATAATTTTCATATTAAATTAGCGATTTTATTGGTCAAAATTATAGTCACGTGATTAAACTATAGTCACGTGAACAAACTATAGTCACGTGTTTATAGTTAAACGCATCATTTTACCATCATTTGCGATAATTTTATTTCTTTTCTTATATCTCAATTAATAAAATTAGAATGCTGAAATCAAATAAACGAACCAGACAATCTCGAAAAACCATTAATAAGCATTGGAAGCAAGCAAAAGGTTCTGAAGAAGTAGTATTTGAGCCATCAGATGCCGAACTAGATGAGTTTGATAAATCATAGTTTGGCACTTTTTAGGTAGAAGGTGAGGAAATACGTTTTGATAGCGATGAAATTATAGATGGAATATAAGCATGGAAATAAAACATATTAGAACATTTGATAAAAAATGCAAAATCGCATATGTGGGCTGTAAATTCACGCAGACCAGTGTATAATGATGCTGTAAAGTTAACATTATATAACAAGAGGGTATATTGGTGAAAAGTGGCTTTAGATTCTAAGAAAATTACTGAAATGCTTCAAACAAATAAAGCTGCTGAGCCTAACAATACAGATACCGCATTTGATGATCCCATATTTGATGATCTAGCATTTGATAATCCATATAACAATAGTAATGATGATGATAACGAATTCACATTAGAGTCTTTGGATTTATTATTAAAAAAGAAGAATGACAATTTGCGGCTTTGAATGGTAAGTCAATTTCTCCATTTAGTTTAAGACCAAAAATATAGCAAGATAGATGCAAGTAATCTCCTTGCCCAGAGCTTGAACAAAGGTCTATGACAAGCGCAGCTTATTTACTCCTGAACGAATCAATGATTTAATAATAGTATGATTATTACGTCTAAACGTGAACGTCATGCAAAAATCAGATCTCTTCTTTTGCATGAAAACGTTAAATTGCAAGTTACTGAATATTTACGTGCGTATAAATTTAAGTTGAATGTTGCTGATTTCGTAAAATTCATTAAGGATGAGGTTATCCCTGCTCTTAGAATAGAAGAAAAGATAAGTATCTCACATTTAACTGCACGCGAATGGCTACATATACTTAGTTAGCAATATAAAGACCATTCAAAGAATATTTACTTTGATGGTCATGAATGTGAAGATGTAGTTGCAGATAGAAATCGATTTTTGCAACAATAGGCAGAATTATAAAAATGAATTGCTATTTATGAAGGTAATAATTTGAACCAAATAATCGCACCTGCACTTCCACATGGTGTTTCTGAGATCATTCCAGTTATCCATGATGAATCAATCTTTTATGCTAACGATGATATTGTCAAAGCTTGGGGTCCGGCAGATGAGAATAGACTTCGTCGCAAGTCACAAGATCTTAGTATATACGTAAGTGACTTTCTCTATGAGTCTATTGGACGACTTTGACTTTCAGAAGAAGATTATTCTGCTAATAATTTGCTTTCTGATGGTGAGCAGCTTATGCATACTGAAGCCTGCGTCATAATGTATCCTGGTACGAATCAGGATAGCTAGTAGACAAACAAAGATGTTATTAATCAGGTAAAAGAGTGAGCCATTCTAATATTTAAATGAACTCACCCGGGAAAAGTTACACTGTTTATATTTAATAACAGTTGCAACCATAATGCATTTGCTGATGATGCATTGGTAGTTTCAAGGATGAACTTAAAAGATAGCAGCAAATAACCACTCTTCCATAATAGTAGAATGCCTGATAGCTCACCTCATATAATGATATTTGCGGATGTTGATGGTGTGGTAAAGCCTAAAGGTATTCGACGAGTTCTTGAAGAGCGTAGTTTGTGAATACTGGGTTTGAAAAGAAAGTGCAATGCATATACGCAACACAACCCTAATCCAATAAAGCTAGACTATTATGCAATACATATTCTTTCTGCACAATCCGACTTTGCATCACAAAAGATACACATATAAGAGGTAAATTACGGTTAATAAATTATTCAATTTATGCATTCAATTTAACATTTTTTTTAAAAAAATACTTATCTTTTAGGTTATTGAGGTAGTAGGGTATATATGTATATTCTACTCGAAGTTCTATTGTGAACTTAATTACATTGAGTCTTTTTAGGCAGAAGTAAAGTGATATTCACGTGTTTATTGCAATTACACATTCAAGAATCTTAAGGAGATTGTATCGCGTGCATTAGATTCTGTTAATCTAATAAAAATTCGTCAGTTTGTATATCATTCTGCACGTTATATAAGTACTTATGAGCTTAGACTTTTAGGTAAGGTGGCTGTTTTTGCAGTTAAGCGGTATAAATCTCATTATCGTATTCTTGCAAATGTTTTAGAAGAATTTGGAGACATGTAAAGTTATTGAATAACGATTAACCAATCATATTCTGACATATTATTTATACGCATCAATCATATGTCTAGCACGTGATATCAAAGGCGTTGAAAATCCTGCTATTACTATTAAAGTTAATGTTAAAAAAATCCTAACTACAAAAAACTTTTATAATAAAATCAAAAAAAAGATACGTAATATTAAAGAACATACCAAAGACTATTTAACAACGTATTTTTTTTTAATGGTTATATGTTAAAAAAAATTTCTTTACATTTTAAAATTCTTAAAAATCCTTTGATGCGACTAAGCCGTTTGCACCATATAAATTTTAAGAATTTAAATTTCTTTAATATAAAAAATCATATTTGCTATTTATTTAGCATATAGATAATTTTGTCTAAATTCAGTAATAACAATCAAAAAATTATATAAGTATTAATAATATTAGAATAGGTATTTTGATATAAAATAATAATCATATTATAAACGTTTAGAAAATTTCATAGTTTTAAAAATAAAAGAAATAAAAAATATTATCTTAAAAAATACTTGTATAAAAAAGTTATCTAAAATATTTTTAATAATTTTTATTTTATTTTATAAATTATTATTTTTATTAGTAAAATTATTATTATTTTCTTCAAAATTTAAATCAAATATACTTCTTGATCAAAAGTATTGGATTACTTTAAAATTATTGCAATTTTTAAATTTATTAGTCAACTTTAATTTTTTAATTATAAAAAATTTTAATAGTAATTTTATACAAAAAATTTTTTATTTTATTCATAAAAACAAATTTTTTATAAAAAAATTAATATTTAGTTGCATAACTATTGCTATCTATTACAGCTTAAACTCTTCTCAATACATTTATACTAAATTTTCTAAAATGTCAGTTTTAATTTTATTCTATTTTTTATTTAAAACAATCATTAATTCTTCAAGAATTTTTGGATGTAAAGTATGTTTACAAACCTTTCTTTTCAAAATATTCTATAGATATTCAATTGCTCAATTAAATTTACCAGAGGTTATAAATTTATAAATTTCTAATCGGCATTAATATTGCTATAATTAGGTTTTATCTGCAATTAATTAATAAAAAAATGCAATTGATATATTTTGTGTATTCTGAACAATGAGTCTCTATGGTGAAAAATATATAATAAAAGAAATTTTTGCATACTGTGCATTATTAATTAAAAGATCTTTTTTTTTTGTTACAATCTGCACTTTTATTAAATTTTTTTTATTTACAAAATAGAAATCTAAATATAGCATACATATTTACATGATTGATTATTCTTTGAATTCAAATTATATCTAGAAAACTTAAAAAAATTAGTATCTATCAATTAATTTATCAGTTAATTATAACTATAGAAAAAAATTTTGATCAATTTCTTTTGTTTTCATTGAAAATAAGTTTACAATTTTGTTAATTTTCAGGATAACACTTAAATAATCTCATGACCAATATAGATATATTACGTTATTAAAATAGATTAAAATAGAATACTATATCCAATAAATGACAAATTATCAAAGTATAAAGTATAATTGAAGCAGAGAAGGCAATTTAAAATCTAAATATTCTAAGTCACTCATATATAAAGTTATTCATCTTATCATGAAATATTTACATATAAAATTTTATAAAATTTGATTAGATATTTATTGAGATATTAAATAAATAAAATTTTATTTTTTTTTTATATTTTTTTAATTTTTAAAAAACAATTTTGAATTTTATAGTTAGATATTTATTTTATTTAATATATTAGTAAATATTTAATCAATATTTATATAAATTAAAAAATATATATTTTCTAATTAGATAATAACTTTATTTAAGAATATAAATTAGGTTTAAAATATAGATATTTCTTAATTTAATTTTAAATGTCCAATTTTCTTTTTTAAGTAAACATATTAAATTTTATTATTCAATCTCCATTTTACTTGATATCTAAGTAATTATTTGATTAATATTCATAAATTTTAATAATATATATTTTATAATCTAATAAATAACTTTATATAAGGATTCAAATTAAATTTAAAATATAGATATTTTTAAATTTAACTTTAAAGAATTATACATAAACTTTTGAATACCCTTTGTATAATATTATTTTTGAAAGTAACTATATATTAGAAATTAAATCTAAATTATAATTAAATATTTTTTTATATACCTTATAAATTAATTAGATAGTAATTGCTATTTTAATTAATCAATTTTATTTTAAAACTCATATTTTTATTTTATTAACTTGCAATTAATAATTAATTTTTCATCAAAATATATTTATTAAACTTATAAAATATTTTAAAAAAACTTAATTTTAGAAATATATTTAGTAATTAAAATAATTACTGTATTATAAAAATTTAATAAAAATTATTTATTTCTATTATTGTTTAGCAGATAAATTTGCTTAAAATTTAAAAATTTCTTAATAAAATATTAAATATAAATTTTTATAATATAATAATTATATGAAAATTATTTTATAAATAATTCAATTTTAAAATTAAGTTTAAAAAATTTATTATAATAACTTTTTTTTTTAAAGATTTATATATTGTAAATAAATTAAATCATTTTAATATTAAAAAATTATAAAATTTCTTAATTAAAGTTATTTCTCATGATAAATTTTATAATATTTGATTATAATTAATATTATTAAAATAAATTTTAGTAAAATTATTTATTAAAGGTTAATAATAAAAATTTTTAATATAAATTTTTAAAAAATTACAAATTTTTAGTTTATAAGAACTTTAAATTATAATTAAAAAATAATATTATCTAATTATAAAATTAATTTAAAAAAATTTTTTATAAAAATAAATTAAAAGAAAAATTATAGTAAATAAATAGAAAATTATTATGTATCATTATTGGTGAGTAATACCAGTATTATGTAATTTCTATTTAAATAATTTATTACCTTGCATTATATCTTTCACATTTTATTTTTACTATATATTTTGAAGACAATTGTTTTCAATATAAAATTATATTCATCACATGTTATTTGTCACATTCTTAATTTCAGCTAAAACTTATAATTCTGGCTAAAATGTTTTTTTAGAATATTAAGTAATATTATACAAATGTAAAAGGCAATTTTGATTTTGACAAAATCAAAATATGATTATACAAACTTCTAAAAAGGAAAATTTGTGTTACTAGTATTGACTACTAGTAATGGTAAATAATAAATTTTGAATAAAATAAAGCAAATTTATCTATAAATCTTTACAATTTAAAGGATATATTAAAAAAGATAAGATAATTTTTAAATTTTTTATTTACTATTTTTTAAATAAAATAAAAAAATTAAATTATATAAATTTACTTAAATACTAAATCAGAAAAATTTAATAGCTAATATAATTAATTTCTTATATAATTATCTTCTATAGTTACTTAACATATTTTTATTAAATTGATATTTATTAAAAAATTCTTTTCTATAGTCATATATATAATTTTTTATAATCATATCAAATTTTTTAGTTTTAAGAGATTAATTATATAATGAATTTTATATTAAAATTATTTTAAAAATTCTTAAATAATTTTAAATAATTCTTTTTGATGTTATAAAATATTTGATTTATCAAATGGATTATTAAATAATAAAAATATATATTGAGTTTTTTTATAATATAAAAGAATAAATAAATATTTTATCTTTATCAAAACTTATATTTTTCATATTTATATAAAATATATTTACTTTTTATTAATAAAATAATAAAAATACAATAATAATAAATTACTATTATATATATAAAAAAAACTGTTTCTTATTCTGTTTCGTTATTCATTTTTTTTATTTTATAATTTTGAATAAACTTTTTTTTAGTTATATTGTAATTTTAGTAATTTCTAATAATGCATTTATTTAACATTTAGCTTGGAAATAAGAAAAAAATTAGTAGTTTGGTCAAATTTTTTACTATATTAATGATAAAAAAGTTACCTAATTAAAAAAAAATAAAATATTTTTTTAAAAACCTTTATAGTAAAATAAATTTTAAAAAATCTGATTAAAAAATCCCTATAATAAAAAAAAATTAATTTTTTTAATATATATTTTAAAAAAATTCGACACCCATAGTAAAAATAATTTTTAAAAAAAATTGTCATTCTAACAAAATAAACAAAAAAAATAAAATTTTTTTTTTAAAAAAAAAATCATCTCTATAGCAAAAAAAAATTTTAAAAATAAATTATTTTAAAAAAAATAATTTGTCGTTATAATAAAAAAATCTGATAAAAATATTAAAAAAAAAATAAAATAAAATTTATTTTATAAATACAATTAAAAAAAAATAACTGAAAATTAAATTAAAACTATATAGCAAAATAAATTTAAAAAATAAATAAAAAAAAAATTTGTCAGCTTTTATAATAAAATAATTTTTTTTTTAAAAAAAATAAAATAAAATAAAAAAAAAATAAATAAATTATTTTTAAAAAAAAAAAAAAAATTGGTTGCAGAATGCCTACTATTTTCAGATGCAACCTATTAAAAGGAAAGCCTACCATTTTTAGACTATACATGACCTTATCAATATAGGTTTTAATAAGTTTATATAGGGATAAATTTTGGTGATTTTTAAAATTATGGGATTCAAAATTCTATATAAATAGATTATTTTAAACTGATTATCCAATTTTAAATCAGATGACTTTAAATCAAGTGACTTCAGGACTATTTAATTTTATAAATTTTACTATGTGAGAAAATTTTTGTATAGGGAGAAAGTGACTTATATACAGTTAATAATTACGTAATATTATGAATTCATTATATTCAAAAAGTTGACTAAATTTAAAACTATTTTACGCTACTTTTTTTACAAGTATTCTTTTGTAATATACAGAGGGTCACCAAAAGTCTCCGAACACCACTTTTTAAGCGTGATTACATGCTAGTAATGTCACGTAACTTAATAATATTATGGTCACATGACGTTCCG
>CAJVPP010000575.1:0-29565 GCA_910592005.1 Funneliformis mosseae
AAATTCGCCAGGATATCCTTCAAGATTTGGGCTTTAAAACAAGTACAAGATCATGTTTCTAGCATTTGTGGTTGATGGGTTATAGCCGTTCAAAGGTAACCAATCACACTTGCATTTCTTTTGGTAGCCACTGTATGTTTGATATACAAAACCTAAAAAAATGACGCAAATTAAAACCTTGACATAGCAAAAAATGAAATATTTTATGCAATTTTGGCCCCTGACATTGGTCAAAAAATTGTCATTTTAACACATTCTCAAATCATGACTATAGTGAAATTTTTGGTATTTGTGACGCAAATTTAAAAAATTTTTCCTATGACCTATCTTATAAGTTTTCAGGGTCCTGTTCTCGCTAAATCCAACTAGTATGTGATTGTTGAAACTGAGAAAAGGTTGATTCATCAGTCCAAAGAACCTTTTTTCAATCTTGTACAGTCCAGTATGCATGCTCTTGTGTCATGCAAGTCGCTTCACCATGTTTTCAGGTGAAATGAATAGTTTTCGCCTAGCTGCACAATTATTTAATCCAATAATATGAAGTGTTCAACAAATGGTAGGGGTAGAAGCATCCTGCCCTAACTTCTTTTTCTAAAGAGTTTGCACTTCACAGGTACATTTGCGGTGATTTTTTTTCTTTGTAACCAATCGTTTAAGTTAGTTATGATTTGGAATTATGAAAAGGTGCAGTCGCTCAGAACGTGGCTTTGTATCAGTAGACCTAATGGCTTTATACCTTTTATATAAGCTGAAATTGCAGAGGGTTCACATCCTACAGTTTCTGCAATTTTTCTGCATGAATGGCCAAATTGATGTCCATAAAGAATAGCGTCTTTTTGGGACTCAATAAGATCTTTTCCTTTATCCATTTTTTAAGGTAAGGTTAAAAAATTTTTTGTTTTTTTTTAGTTTATTTATTCTTTTTAATTAGTGTGAGAAAATTCACACGGTCGTCTCAAATTATGAGTGCATAAAATAAATCATGTGGAGTTTATGATTTTTGCGAAGTTTGCGATATTTATATTTATGATGTTGGTGATATATTTAGATGAAAATGGTAGCCCGATCAAATAATAAATAGCTTAATACAAAGTTTAATTTACTATTCTAGAAACAATATTTATTATTTGATGATCATTTGCTTACTTAATAAAATATTATTAAAATTCATACAAAAAAGTGTGTGTAAACTTTTGGAAACCTTCTGTAATAAAAATCTTTTACTGTCAATTTGCAAGAAATATATATCCCTCTTTTTATAATTAAAATAATAATAGATATTACTTAATATCATATTAATATAGATGTTTACTATATCTTTGATAAAATATAATGTTTAATTACGTAATTAGAATTATATAAAGTAGCAAATTTTAAACTAGTATTTTATAATATGATTGATAAAAAACTAATTTAAATTAAATAAATAATTCTTCTGAATAAAAATTCTAAATATAAAAAAATTAAATATTATTTTATTATTTTCTCATATTTAATTTTTTACTTTTTTAAATATAATATTATGAATTCTATAAATATAATAATTAATAGATCTATACTAAGATTAAAATCTTTCACTATCTATTTTAAAAAATTATGTTGATTTATAAGTTTATTTATAATAACTTTATGAAATTTTTATATTTAATCTCACAAAAATCTTTGACGCATATATTTTGCATTTTGATATTTCATAATGATATTTTATCACGTTCAAGTAAGTTATCAGATATTTTTTAGCCTTAAATTTGATAAAAAACTAAAATATGATTCATCAAATATAAATAAATATCAAAAATTTACAAATATTTATTTATATAGTATTATGATAAAAGCAAATAATTATATTATAAATTATATTATTATTTATTATAAAATTATAGAATAGTAAAATAGTATTAAAAAAAGAATATGAAAAAATTGATGATATAATTCAGAATTTTATAACTACACTAATTAATCTATATAATTTATAGTCAATGAGATATAAACGTTTTATATCTATTGATTTCTACAATTTAGTCAATTAAAATTGTATAAATTTTAATGAATTTTAAAATTCTTTGATCCTTTATAGATAAGTAATTACAGAATATAATTATTGTATAAATTGTAAAGAAAATTCGTCATTGATCAGCGGTAAAGTTTGAGAAATCTTATTGTAATCTATTTTTTTTTAGAAATTTAGCCTAAATCAGCCAAAATCCGAAATAGTTTTATCTTTTTGATATTTTTTAGATTATTTAGTGTTAAAATTTCCTTATTAATTTAGATTCTTTTCACAATCTATTTTATAATACCTAAAAATAGGCAGTACATCAGATCTATTGTTGTAAAATAAATTAGATCAAAAATATAATAATTAAAATAATTTAAACTATCTTACTCTAGTTAGTTTAATATATTATTTTTTAGATGCATTTAAATTACATTTCTTCATCCAATTGCATCTTTACAATATTAGGCTGAATCTCAGAGAACAAACTATTTGTCTATAATATTCACTCTCATAAAGTTATGTTAATAGTTTTTGTAGTTTAAATTTTTTATATCTGTAATATAAGACAAGTATTAAAATATAACTTTATAATTTCTTTGTTATAGAAATATCATATGAAATAAAAATCAGAATGATACAAATATTTCTTTCTTCTTGATATTCAAATATACAATTTAAATTGACTTCATTCTAAAACAACTTTAAATCATTAATTATCAGTATTAAATAATAATTAATTTAATGTAAACTTACTTTATGAGAACCTAATAATATACTAAAAATTACTATATAGCATTAATTAAATCACCTTTCTATTTAAAATACTTCCTTAAAATTTTTAGACCAAAATTTATAAAGACCCAGATGGTTTTCATAAGGTGTTTTATTTTTAATTAAAAATAACTATAAAATTATATAAATCATATAATTAATATATTATTATAATATTTATTTATCAAATACAAAATTTTATTCAGATTTTATTATTTATTTAAATATTAGCAAAATTAATTTTATTTTAATTATTATAATCCTCTTTTTGAAATTTATTATTTTCTTTAACTACCATAAGACTATTATAATTAAAAATCATGTCATCTTTAGAATTATCAATTTTAACTGAAATGTTATAATATTTGAATGATCTATAGATCAAACTTATATCAAATTTTTCTCATGTATCTTTTATCCATAAATATACTAAAGAATATGAAGGTTTTTTAATGTGCTCAAATAAAGTTAACTTATAAATTTTATTTATCATCTATTTTATTATAAAATTTGTGAATCTATTATATTAAATATCCTTGTAATTTATATAATAATATATATAAAAATAAATAAAATTAATTAATAATACTTATATTAAATTTAAAGCTTTTATTAATTAATACATTAAGAAGTTGTAACTTAGATGTTAACCCACTAGAGATTACTATAATATTAGTTATTTTTTATATAATTTTTATTTAATAGAGTTAATTAAATAATCATAAAAAAAATCTAAAACATAAAGTAAGTTGTGATTAAAGGAGTTAACAGTTCTTTTAAACTAGATATTTTTTACTTATTATATTATTTCATTTTTATTAACTCACTCTTTTACATTTACTCTTACAAATATATCATTAGAAAATATTTCTTTAGGTATATTCTTTAATTTAAAAATAACAACAGGTAGCAATTTTGATCTATCAATCATATAATCTAAAATAACTGTAAATGTACTTTTTTTATATCTAATAGTTTTAATACTAATAGTATTAAAACTGTATTTTTCTAAAGTATATGAATTAGATAAATCAAAAGTTACAGATGTTTCATCCATATTTTTAATAAATTATAATGAATAATTATATTATATTCTTCTATAAAGATAAAACTCAAAAAATTTGCTGTTTTTCAAGAAGTTTTCTAGTAGATATTGAGATATTATTATTCTTTGGTGATTTGAAAGATCATAATAGCTCATAAAACAATCTATCCATTTATTTGAAAATTTAAAAGAAGAAATTTTAGGATATTATCTTGATATTTATTAATTTGTGCAAGTTCTTTAACTTTTTTTACTAACATATTTTTAGTATTTAGAAGACTTTATTCTCAATATTTCAAAATCCAATTTGCTAACTTATTTTTTAAATCTAAAAAAATAGTTGTCTACCTCTATGTAATTTTAATAAATGAAATACAGAGATTTTAAACTGATCTTTTTTTTTCTTCAAATTATAAATTTGATTTAACTATAAGTTAAAATATATAAATTCTATTTAAACTATTTAAAAAATGCAAAACTATTAACTTTTTGCAAATTGACTAATTTTTTTTTAAGAGTAAATTTAGAACATTTAATGCTTTATTTATTCTAATAATAATTATAAAAATATAAACTATTTTAAGCAATCACTTGACTAAGAATTTTTACATAAAAAATATATACGTTTAAAGATAGTTATAGCTTAGCTTACAAAATAAAATATAAAACTTCCTTTATAAACTTCTTCTTCTCTTTATTTTTCCTAAACCCTCTTATCCTAAAAAACAGTTTTTGCTAATCTATATGGTAATGTTTTTTTGTTAAAATATTTTTTTGCCATATCTCTTAACTATTTTTTCATATTTTTCCTTTTTTTTTTGTTTATAAAATGAGTATCAGAGTATCCTAAATGATGATCAAAATCAACAAAAACTTTAGATTAACCAATCATAAGTAATAACTTTTCCAATTATCTTTCTAAATAATTACATTCTTTTAGATCTCTAATATTATAGAGTTTACTAATCTTAGCAAAATTTTTAGTTTTTATAATTGTATGATTTAGACTTCATGCAATACCTGTAATTTAAATTGATAGACATCTTAACATGAAAGTTTGAAAGTACTGAAGAGCCTTTAACAGAACTTAATGATATGAGTATATTTGTATTAAAAGGTTATTATAATTAGAAATTAATTAGGTAATTTAGCTAAGAACTTATTAGAGTTGTATTTTTTTATTAGTTTTTTTTTAGTTTAACAATAATTTGAGTTACTTGCTTTGTATTGAATTTAAATTTAGGATAGGAATTATTATTAGAAAAAAGAAAGGAATATAGTAATAATCTAGTTATTATATATTAAGAAGAACTCTATTAGTGATTCTTTTTTAAGTATGATAGGATGACTGGTTGATTTGAAACTAATAAGTTTTTTAATTTACAAGAACATTTTAGACAGTTTAATTTATTTTTTTCTATTTTTGTATCTAGTTTTTAGAATTTCTATATATTAACTTACTAAATTTGAATTTTATATAATAAATATGAATATATTATATCTTTAAAAAAAAATAATTACAAAAATATAAAATTTAGTTTATTAGATTCATTATATTAAGACCTATTAAATAGTATTATTTATTTATCTTTAAAAAATCACTAGATAATTACATTTTTTTTTGAATTTTTAATTAGAAATTATTTTAAAATTTATTATAAGGTATTAATTTTTTTAATAATATATTTTAAAATATTTAAAATAATTAAAAATGATTAAAATTAATAAATAAAATTACTTGCAAATTTGTTAACAAAATAATTGAAGAGATAATATTATATTATTTTATTAATTTTAAAAAATTTTTAATTAAGGAAAAAATTTATTAAATAAAAACAAAAAAATTCAATTACTAGTAATAATAATTTATTAATATAAGAAAAGAAAATATAATAAATTATTTATATATTTAATATATTTAATCTAATATATAGAATATTTTAAAATTTATCATAAATATTTATAACAGAACTAATGAATATAAAAATAGATTATATAAATATATAAAAAAAGTATATTAATTTATAAAATTTATGAATTTTAAATATAATAATAATTAATAAATTTTTTTTAATAATTTTAGATAAATTATTATATCTTTTTGTAATTAATCTTTATCTAATTCTTTATCAAAAAATTACTTAAATATTTAAAAGTATTGCAAAAAAAGTAAATTTTATATTTATTTTTATTTTTATAATAATAATATTAATAAAAAGTCAATTGTACAGAGTTTTATTTTATATATTATATAGAAATAAAAATTATTTATTAGTATAAAAGTATATTATTCTACAAATATCAATTTTGAAATTTTAATAAACTGGATTAGTAATATTCAAAATAATGTTAGATATTATTAATATAAATTAATAAGTTAATTTCATAATTTATGATTATCTGTTTATATGAAATTAGATTTCAAAAAGTAAATACACTAATAATAATAATAATAATAAAAGTAAAAAATTAAAAGTAAGAATTTAATTTATAAAAGAATAGCATTGAAACTAACTATTATAACAAATTAATTAATATTATACCTAAAGATGATGCTGTAATTAGTTGCAATGTAATTTTATTATATAATAACTAGTTACAATCCTGTAACAAATAAACATCACATAGTTGTAACTAGTTACAGCGTCATCTTTAATTATACCTAAAAGAGTTAAGAATGTAATTAAAGTCTGAAGTGATTATATTAGATAGTAAAGATTAATAAAATTTGTTAATTTATCATAATTAATATTTTTTTAGATAATATGTAATATTGATATTTAAATTAATAAAAAGAAAATTTTACAAAATTTATAATACTAAGTTTAGGTTTTTCTACAAAATATCTATATTATAAGCTGAATTTAGATTATTACATAAGTGTTTATTAATCTTATTTTTTTTTTTTTTTTTTTTTTTTTAGGTTCTAGTGATCGGTCGCCAGAATATTCTGACTCTGCGGCTTATATGTCCAATATGTCATTGTATCCAGAAACAAGCCCCTTTTGGCTACATTTAAAGCTGGTCTGAACTGCCGAAACACTAGCCTTCGCAACCGGCTATGTATTCTGAACGCCGCATGGCTAACCCTGATACGGTTAACACGAAAGATTCTGGCCAATTACTGGAAAGAGAAATCTTTATCAACCTAATTTGGAATAGCTGTCTGACACAGTTAATACGCTCAGACTATCAAAATCATTCTGAGAATTGAACTCAGGCATCTCAAACCCTAATTGACTCATAAACGCCACGGTACTTCAACTAGAAGCCACCTATAACCCACGACTCTTGTTCAATCCAAATTATACAGCGTCTACCATTGACTCGTCATGTTCCATTATCAGTAATAACCCCCTTGCAGACGATGCGACACTTGCTCATTACAGGCCAGCCCCCTAATACAAGTTCTGAACTCAATCAGTTCTGTATAATGTGATCACTTACATGGGTTCACCATATTTTACAAATTCGTGATCTTTAACGCATATGGTTTGTGCGCATCCTATGAAATTCATTCACAGAATCGAACTGGTAAAACCTGCAGTAAATTAATATTGCAATCTGTACTTGGCAGGTACTGAACTAGGATCTATTGCAGTGTAACCTACAATAGGGACTCATGCCTTGTAGCATAAGCCAGAGATGCCAATCCCTATCAATCTTATTTTATAAATTTTCAATTATATTTAAATTAGAAGATTAGTATAGCTAATTGAATAAGATAATAAAATTATTATAAGATCATTTTTTAGCTTTTTGAAGTATATTTTAGATTATTATCTTATTAAAAAAATATATGATTTTTATTTAAATTATATTGTTTAAGTATTATTAAAAAACTACTATTTAATATTTGATAATAAAAATTAGCACTTATGATTCCTTTAATATTAACCAAATAGGTCACATTCAACTTACCGACAATCATTTTACAGATAATTATTTAACTAACAATCATTTGGTCAACAGATACATTTTACTGACACTTGGATTACTGACTATTGTTTTACTGACATAGTTATTTTATTGACATAGTTATTTTACCGATAGGTTATTTTATATTTTTATTCAGAAGTTTGGATAAGAAAGTTTTATATTTTGTTAGTGAAATAACCTGTTAGTGAAATAACCATGTCAGTAAAATGATAATCAGTAATCTAAGTGTCAGTAAAATGTACCTGTCGGCCAAATAATTGTCAGTTAAATGATTGTCTGTAAAATGATTGTTGGTTAATTAAACCAAACCCAACCAAATTACTAATTCTATTAGTTGTAAAACAGCTTTAAACAATTACTCTACTTCTATCAAATTTATCTGTTAGAATAATATGTTGGCCTTTTAAAATTCTATTAGTTTTTTTTAATAATATTGCTAATCATCAGAATTAAATATAAAAAATTTTATTTTCATCTGATCAAATAACTTTTTACTAATCTTTAACAATCCAATTTTTAATTTTTTAATCTATTTTAATTATTTTTTATGAATTTTTTTTAAATAAAGCTTTTTCTTTTTAGTTTTAGCAACTAATCCATTTTTTCTAAATATTCTATACATAGTTTTAGCTAAAATAACAATTTTTTCATCAACTCTAAATTTGGATTGCACTATAATAGCTGTGAAACATTTTTTAGTATGAATATAATGCAAGAGTTTTTATTCATATCTTTTACTTAAGGATTTTAGGCAACCAGATTTAAGTTGATTATCAAAATTTTCAGTTTCATTAAATTTTTTACATATTTATACAACTGATGATTAATTAACACCTTCTTGAGCTGCAACCTCTCTAGTTGAAAATCTCATTTGATAAAGATTATAAATATAAGATCATTTTTCTATTAATATTCAAGGCATTAAAGGTAAAAAAAAATATCGGTTTATGAATTTTTTCATTATGCATAAAGCTTTTTATATATACTTTATTATAACAATTATCTTATATTTTAATGAATTTAATTTTGCGTAGCCTTTTGCTAAAAATCAGTAAAAGAAATACATCACTTAAAATATAATTATGCTTTTTTATTAATTGCATGCAAAGCGAAGATCAATTAAAAATGAATCAATTTTTATCGTCGTACAATAACTAAAAATAAAAGAAATTTTGCCGGGTGATGCTTTTTTTTTTGTGAGCCACGGTAGGGTTAAGTAAGGATGCCGAAAATTTCACAACATAAGTTCGATATCACGTGATGCTTACATAAATAGTGGCTGGTTTCAAAATTTCAAAATTTTATTTTCTTCTTTTTTAATAAAACAAAATTTAGCTAACTTTATTATAATGGCAAATAGGAAATTACAAAGTAAGCTTTTTCCATTTTCGCATAAGTTTGATCATTTTGGGAAAATTATAAAAAAAAAAATTCTTTTTTTATTGTTAGCCGAGATCGATCGTGTACTTAAGAAAGTGGCGGAAGGAGTTGAAACATTTGAGGGCATTTTCGACAAAATTCAAGCAGCAACCAATTCTAATCAAAAAGAAAAGCTAGAGCAAGATTTGAAGAAGGAAATCAAAAAGCTACAAAGAAATCGAGATCAAATCAAAACATGGATTTCTTCAAATGATATCAAAGATAAACGGGCACTTACTGAAAACAGGCGCTTGATAGAACAGGTTTGGGTTTCATTTTAATATTTTCTTAGGAGGATAAGAGGTGCGATTTTTTTTATTTGGATTATTTTCAGTTGTATATAAGGACCATTTCAAGAGTGTAAAGAATTATTAAATAAAATTAAGTTTAGAATCAAATTACTTTGTATTATCTTTAGATTTGATATGAGTTATTATTATAACTATGATCATCTAATAAAGTTATAAATCATTTTACAAATTTTTTTTAAAAGAAAAAAATTTATATCAAATGCTTATTTTCTTTATAAAAATCATGTTTAGCAAATGGAAAAATTCAAAGCATGTGAGAAAGAGATGAAGACAAAGGCTTACTCCAAGGAAGGTCTACAGCAGTCAACAAAAATGGATCCAAAAGAGAAAGAAAAAATGGAAACTTGTGAATGGGTAGCTACTCAAATTGATGCTCTAAGTACTCAAATCGAAACTGCTGAGGCTGAAGTAGAACAATTACAAAGTGTTGTGAAAAAAGGTCGAAAGGATTCTCAAAAAGTTGAACGATTGGGTGAAGTGGAGAATATGATAGAAAGACATAAATGGCACGTCAATCGTTTAGAATTAATATTGCGGTTATTAGAAAATGGTAACATTCCCCCAGAAAAGGTATGTATTAAAATAAATGAAATAATATTTATTCATGTCAATATTTCTGTCTTATTTATTTATCTGCTTTAAAGGTCATTCAAATTCAAGAGGATATCAAGTATTATGTTGAAAGCAATCAGGTTGTTATAATTATTGAGACGAATTTTAAATTGATTTATTACTTAAATTTAATCTTTGATGTTTAAGGATCCTGACTTTTCTGAATATGAAAACATATATGATGACTTGAATCTTGAAGAGGAGGAGGAGTTATGGGGTATCACAAATGACGATCATCATAGTAGTCATGACTCTGTGACTGATGGAGGTATTTAACCATTTTTGTAAAATATTAAAACTTTGCAATTATCCAAACATCTTATTTTATTGTATGTTAGGTGTTTCATACACAGAACCAAGGACACCACAAAAAGAGGCAAGGACCTTAATATTAAGATGTAGCATAAAATTCTTGTAACATTGCCTTTTTAGTAACACCATAGTGTATGAATAGCTATCAAGTCCTTCAACTTCACCGACATCAAGAATTGAAAGAATTGTGCCTAAAACTCCAGTTCCTGCTCCATCAATAAGTACGATATTTAAATTTTTATTAATTCCATAGAATTCCATAGCGTAGTATTTGTTTGGTGTAAATGACAATCATTATATAAATTTGTTAAAGATGTGTGGTTGATTTTATTACGTAGATAATAGCACTGTTTTTGATTCAGCTCCTCGACAAAAGGAAGAAGGTATAAATACGTAAATATTATCATTTTAAAGATTAGTGATTAAATATTATGTTTTCATTCTTCAGATAAGCCAAAGCTTCCTCCGATGCCAACGTCGGCTCCAGCTCCGACGACAACATCAGCCTCTACATATACAACTCCCGTATCTACGCCTGCAAATATTGTAACTGTTAATAACCTTCAATCTCCACCGCCCACACCGACCACATTCTCACAGGCGAAGGTTGCACCACCACCTACTTCAGTACAAAACCGAACTATAGCATCAATAGCGGCAAAGCAAGGTAAATCATTTTTGTACATATCTAGGTCTCTAATTTATTCCACCACCAACATGCATTAAATTCCTGTATATAGCGACACCGTCAGTGTCATTACCACCAACGCAACCAATAACAATTTCACAACCACCATCACAACCACAACCACAACCACAACCACCGTCACAATTGCCATCACAATCTCAGCCTTCTGGCGATACTAAAAAGGGTTAGAATAAATTATCATTGAAAAATTTTGAAATCAAAAATAATAATTTTTTTTTTTTAGATGTTTCACATGGTTTCGTTGAAATCAATAAACAGCAGTTTTCACAACAAACAAATGATATTCAGGTTATTTGACTTTAATAATGCAATTTACTTTATAGTTCTATTATTGTTTTTTATAATTATAATTTTTTTTTTTTTTAGCAAATTCAAACACAAATACCAACATCTTTATTACAACCTATTGTTCAACAGCAAATCAATCCTTTATTATCTCAACCGCAATCGCAAACTCGCGAGAGCATACCTGGAACGCCAACTGCAACCACGCAGGTTTGAAATGTTTATGAAATTCATACAATAGAAATATATTTCTATTTTTAATTGAACTTATTATATTTATTTTATTTTCTAATAGCCTATACAACCTCCATCAGATTCTAGCGCGTCTGAACAAGCTAAACAAGAAAGTTCCAATCAGGAATCAACGTCTTCAGAAAATCGTATACCGGCTGCACTTACAGATTTAGTACGCTCATTTGAGGCAGCTGAAGAGAAATGTAAGCAGCGGGATACTACCTCGCGCTTGTATAATGCTTTTGTTTGAGCTTTGGTTTATCTCTCCTTTTTTTTAATTTAATTTCTACATAATTTTTTTATTTATAAATATATTATAGTTTTGAGTAAGGAAGATGGATTTCATACCCAACAAATGCTTGAAGCGAGTCTTCAATACGTACCAGAAAGCATGGATTCCGAAAGGTATAATGAATTTGATAGTTGAATATTAATAATTTTAATTTTATTCTAAATTATTTTAAATTGTAAATAGACCCAAGTATTATGCACCACGAAATCCATGTCAAACATCGACGTTCTATCCACAGAATCCACCAAATATATTTGACAATCCAGCGTTATTCGAGAAGTTTGATCTCGATACACTCTTTTTCATATTTTACTATCAGCAAGGAACCTATCAACAGTATGTTATAGGATTAATAAATTTATTCAGATAATTGAATCGTTCACCAAATTTTTTCTTTTATTATAAAGATATCTTGCCGCTAGGGAATTAAAGAAACAATCATGGAGATTTCACAAAAAATACTTAACATGGTTCCAAAGACATGAAGAACCAAAGGCAATTACAGATGAATATGAGCAAGGTACATATATTTATTTTGATTATGAAGGTGCTTGGTGCCAACGTAAGAAGACAGAATTTAGGTAAGCCAAAACTTTATTTGTTGACTTATGGTTCTCGACAATTGTATTATATCTAACTTTATATTTATGTTTAGGTTCGAATATCGATTTTTGGAAGATGCAGAATTGATATAAATAAGTCTACAATCAAATGAAATATTTTTACGTAACAATGTCATCATGAAGCCGTATTAGGTTGAAATGTATAAGTAATAATAAAATAATAGATTGTATAAATTACATAATTTACCGAATAATAATAAACATTTTTAAATTATTCACGTGATTCAAGTGTGACACTAGCAACTTTCGGCATTGGAACAATTTTTTGAAAATAAAGAATTTTACTAATAATATATATGGGAAGTTTACTAGGAAAATCAGGCTTTTGAGAATTTTTTTTTGATTAAAGATAAAGATCTTATTATATTTTAATTGCAAAAATTCTTAGAAATTGCTTTTTCTAATAATCTTTCCATATATGTTATAGAAAGCATTTATATAAGTTAGGTGTAAAGATATAATTTGATTAGCTAATCATTTAATATTGTGATTATGTGATCAAATTACAAAAATTGTCTATATTTGGGCTAAATCAGTATTAGGAAATTGGACAATTTTAAACATTTTTGAACAGTTTTAAACAGGTATGAATACATTTTTCTATGTTCAAAACTGTTCAAAAATGTCTAAAATTGTTCAAATTATCCAATTTCTTAACATTGGATTAGATATTTCTAAAAAATCAATTTTGTTAAATAAGTATTACTAAAAAAAACAGATAATTAGTATTTTGATCTTATAATCTGATAAAAATCAGTTGGTTAGTTAATTAAATACATCTTTAAGATTATTTTCATTATTTGAGTAGATATTATGAAGAAAATAGAGATAATAAATAGAATATATCATATATTATGGTTTTATTATATTGATTTTAATAAGTAAAAACAAATTAGAGTAATTAAGTATAAATAAAATACTATGTCATTCATAAATAAGAAGATATAATATCATACTATATATAATTGATTCTTTATATAATCATTTACTCTTTTAATACATTTTATTAAATAATAAATTTATAAAAAATCCTTTTCTATGGTCATATTATATGGGAGTGTTTCTAGGAAAATCGGGTTCTGAGAAATTTTTGACTAAAATAAAGAGCTTAATACATTTTAATCTAATAACATCAAAAACTAAAATGCAATAAAAATCTCAATTTTGCTAAAAAATTCCCGGAACCTGATTTTCCTAGCAATCAACCCATATAATTTTTTGAAAAATCTAAGTAGTGCATATATGTATTTAATACATTTTTAAGCATATTTTTATAATAAAATATTTGTTACATCATATTATGCTCAAGTTTCTATTTTTACTTTTTATTTAAGAGATTTAATTTTTTGAATAACGAAATTTTATTTATCATACATATTTATTTATTATAGTTAAAATTAGTTAGGATTAGGTATTAATATATTATTGATTAAATATCATATATATATTATATTATATATAAATATATTGAATGCATAATATATTTTTTAATTTATTTTAACTTTTTTATATTATATTTGATTATATTTAATTAGTAATTAGAAAATAATATTTATATATTATATTAATATAAAGTTTATAAAAATTAATTTGCATAATATTAATATAGCAAAGCTATTAAAACTATAATTAATTAAAAAAGTTTATTTTTAAAGTAATAATTAAATTTTTTTTTAATTATAATAGTTATTAATTATTAGAGATTTTTATAAAATTTAAATAATAAATATATTTTTTATAAAATTTTAAAAAGATGATTATTTTTTTTAAATGTTTTTATAATAAATATATTATTTAAAAAATAATAATTAAATTAATTAAAAAAATAGATTATATTATTATATTTTATATATTTTATTAAATAATTAATAAAAAATTTATTTAATTAAAATATTTATAAACAAAGATAATAAATTAATAATCAATAATTGTAATTTACAGTTTAAAGCTGATTGTAACAAATTTAATATTCCAGTAATTTTTGTTCATTATAAAATAAGTTTATTATAATATTTATGATAAATAACAAACTATTTTTTATAAGTATTAGCTAATACAGAAGGTATCCAAAAGTTTTTGAACAACTTATTTGGTAATCAATAACTATAAAAAGAGTAATCAGCATTTAGTTTATTTATATATAAATATTATGTTTACATATAATATCATAAATTATCTGATTTATTTACTTCACTATGCTTCATAAAAAAAAATAGGAAATAAAATGAATTAATCACAGAACATCATGAAATGATATTTTATTGTTACCAATGTGAAGATTCATATCAAAAAGTATTAAAACTGTTAGGTGTAAAAAAATAAAGTTTACGATACATTAAAATGATATGATGAAACTGGTTCTATAGATTCTAAATGTCAATCTAAACAATCATATTTAATTAATAATAATTAGCATAAAAGGCTTAAACGTTTGGTAATAAATAAAAAAACACAAAACTGATAATTATAAGCTATTCATGCTAGAACAAATACAGGTGGTGATTTTAGCAGAAGGAAATGCAACTAAGTATTAGTTACCTAATATAAAATGTAAAGTTTATTAAGCTATAAATAAAATATTAATTAAACTTTGAAAATTTATGCATTAAAATTTTCCATTGTAATATTAAGTGAAAATTATTCAGAATATTTGGATACCCTTTGTAAAATAATAACATATTATTATACACTACCCTACAATAAATTACCAGATTTTATAAATTTTACTTAGTAAAATATAGTAAAATTGAAGATTTTCAGATTATATTAAATTTATAAATTTTTAATAAAATATACATTAGATTTTTTTATTTAATAGCCAATCAATTATAATTTTAAAAATATAATTCAAAAATATTTTATTTATAAAATGCCAAAAAATACTCATTTATAAAGTAATAAATAAAATAATTTTATATATAAAAATGCAAAAAACATATAAAAAAATTGTTGCTTATACTTCAAAAGTTTTTTATATTTTAAAATTTTTCTTTTTTCATTTTAATATCTAAAAACTATAATTGATTAGCTATCAAATAAAAAAAAAATCAAATGATTTTTATTAAAAATTAGTAAACATTTATGCAACTTGAAGATCTTTAATTTTACTAAGTAAAAATTTATAAAATCTGATAATTTATTATTAGGCTGTGTAATATATAAATATAATTATATATACAATATATTTATTTATTATTATTATATATTATATAATTATTACATTATGTTTCTTCTGCTTAATAGATTTTTTTAATATCCAACTTCTTTTATACCTTTAAAAATATCATTTAATTAATGTTAACTAATATGTACTTTCTTCATTCTTAATAATAATAAAAACAATTTGTTCACATCTTTCAAAATATCATCTACCTGTAAATTTAAAATGAAATATATTTTTGAATTACTTCTTATACTTGAAATTTTCAAAATAAGATATCTAGATCTTTATAATTAGTTATGAAATTATTCTAAATACTCATCTATCCATAAAACCTTCAATCATATTTGAATGTGTAAAAGTACTGAATGCTAAATAATTAATATCATATCCTTCATTAAACTATTTTTTACATAATAATTAACAATGTTAACCTTTGAAACTTAAGATTTTTCTAAATTACTTACTATAAACATTTGATTCTTAAATGATCAAATTTGCTTCTTTAACTTTATTGACTTTATTAAAGGAATTGTATTCTTCTTTTTATTTAATAAAACTCATTATCTTATCAATGACAACTTGTAAACAATCAGTTTTCTTTTTTTTACTTATCTTTTTGTATTCTTCTAAATAAAATCTTTTAGCTTGAATGATACATAATTATTAAATAATTTAAAAGTCTTAATAACATCTCACTGACTGATTGAAAAACACACTTTATTAATACTAGCTTTTCTCATCAAACCCTATTCTTTATAGCTCTATATTATTTTTTTTCTCTTATAGGTATAATACGAACTAGTTAAATCTTTAGATTAATAGCAATTAAACTCCTATACTGAATGGTTAAACTTATTCTAAATTAATTTAAGTAGATAGTCTAAATCAATATAAGGTTGATTTGATTTAGTTTAATTAACTAAATAGAAATTTTTATATTCTCTTTTTTGTAATTTATAATTTGTAAAATTTTATTTTATTTCTAATAAAGATTGTGTAAAGTTAGCACACATAAAAAAATTAATTATTATATTATATTATAATTCAACTTGAAAATTATAATACAAAATTTAAAACTTTTCTTAGAATATTTTATTAAATTCTTAATATTTAAATAATATTATTATTTTATTATTTAAACTTTATATTTTAAATTTATTGCAATATTTTGATAATAAAACTTTATTATAAAAGATTTTAGCTTATTTTTTCTTTTGATAATTCAATTATATTAATAAATAATTTGAAAAAAAATTTTTGCATATTTTTATTAATTATCTTGAAATCAACATACTTACAAAGAAGAAAAAAATTGTTAAGATCATTTCTTAATTAAAAAAATAATTTTTTTCTCAAATTAAAATCTTTTTAATTAAAATAAAATTCATTTTACCTTAAAAGTATAACTGGTTTATTAGAAAATTTGATGATATTTCTATAAAAAAAAGAAAATAAAATTTTAAGTTTAGAGTCTGATATATCTAATTCATCAAGAAAAAAATGGTTTAGTAATCTATATTATATAATATTTTAGTATAGATAATATACAGCTGATATCATAGCTAATTAAGATAAGGTATATAAAATTTTATAATTAAGTTTATTATATTTAATATAAATAAATATAAAAAAGTAATCTGAAAATTTTAGTTTGTTATAATTAAGGTTGCTAAATAAAATCTAGAGGTTTTGCTAATTATCTAAATAGAAAAAAGTAAAATTTAATAAAATTATATTAAATCTTATTAAAAAATCTACGAAATTTTAGAAAAGGTAAAACTATATTAAAGTTTATAAAAATGTAAAATTATATCAAAATCTTAGTAAAAACATAATAAAACTATAGTTTAAACTTTTTTGCTAAATCTAAAATAAGTTTAGACAAATAATCTTAGTTATAATCAAACTTCAATATATATAGATTTTTTATAATCAGCTTTGATTGTATATATTCTAAATATGATCTTTAGGTTAAAATATATTCAGATTTAACTTTAACTTATTTTTTATTTTTTTAGCAGTTTTTTTCTTTTTTTATAAAGATTTATTTTATTTTTATTAAAATAAATATTTAATATTTTCTTTAAAGTTATATATTATTATTTAAATAAAAAAAAATTATATTATTATTTTTAATAAATAAATTAAATTAAATTAAATTAAAAATTTTTTTATTATTATATTTATTATTTTAAATTTATTAATTTTTTTTTAAAATAATATTTTTAAAAGTTCTATAAATTTAATTCTATAATAATCTTTTTTTATTAATAAATGTATTTTTTATAAGCTTAATAATCTTTAAATTATTAAAATAAAGAGATTTTTTTTATTTATTTATTTTTGATTTTTATTTCAAATTTTAAAATAAATTTTATAAACTTTTTATTTTATATTTATACTAATATTAGTTTTAGCAATTTTGGATATTTTGCAATAGAAAAGAAAGAAATTTCAAAAAAATTTTTAAGTTAATATTAAATTTAAACTAATGTACTAAAAAAAAATCATGTTTAAACTTATAAAATTAAAAAAAATTTTTAGTAATTTTTTTCTTTTTTACTATAAAACATCTATTTGGTTAAGATTAATTGACTGTTTGGTCAATTAATTAAGCAAAGAGTCAAAAAATCTTTGGCAATCAAATTCTAATAATTATTAATATATTTATTAGAATTTAATTATTTAGTTGAAATTTATCTTTTTAATTATTTATTATTTGATTTTCAAATATTAATATTTAGCAAAATTAAATTATTAAAAAAAAAAAATTTAATATATTTATAAAAAAAAAAAAAAGCTAAAAATATTAAATTATTAAATTATTAAAATTATTATCTGATTTAAAATAAAGTTAATATAATTTAAATTATTTGATATAATTTGTATAAATTAATAATAATTAATATTAAATTTAATAAAATATATATATATAATTTAACAAATTTAATTTATATTTATAAATCTAATAATTTTATAATTATATTTAAGTTATGTATTATCCTTATATTAAGTTTATTATAAAGAATTGTTTTATTGATTATATATTATGCTATAATTATGATTTCTATTAAAAACTTAAATTACTATTTGTTAAATAATTGTTTTTTCTCTTGCAAAAAATTTATTAACTAAAAGAAATAATAAACAAATTATAATCATTTAATTTCAAATTAGCATAAAAGAATATATTTATATTATAAAAAAAGAACAAAGACATGAAAATATATAGAAATAAAAAAAAAAGTGAAAAAAGGTGAAAAATTATATATATATATATCAAATTACATATTCATAGTCCCATAATTGAGAAATGAAAATTATGCTCACGCATCTTAGAACTAGATACAAAAAAGTTTAGTATATAAACAATAATTTCATCTAACATCTACAAATTACCAGATCGGTGAAGATTATTGAAGAAATAAAACAATTGTATACTTTATACTAAGTATTAAAGAATCTTCTTAAGAAACCCCTAAGACTAAATAATATATTAAAAAAAACCCCCGACAGATTGTGTGAAATAATGTTCACTTGAATTATAAAACCCTCGATAAAAAAAGGTAAATCGAAAAAGAATTAAGGATCCAATATATTTAACAAGATTACGACAATCCTTTAGCCACCCTATGCTTGTATTTCAACAAATCTAACAGCAGCCTCCACTTTGTTGTTGGGGTACCGATGTACCGGGTCCAACTTTAACGGTTTGCTTCGGAGTTCCATTGGAGACAGTTGTTGTGCCCATCCTGTTAAAGAATAAATATGGTAAATTATAACGTGTATTCAAAAGAAAGTCAACAATTTGGAAATTTTTTTTTTTTGTTTTTAATACCTGTCCTTAATTTGTTTGGCCATTGTCAAGAAAGCTTGTTCAACATTCGTAGCGTTCTTCGCCGAAGTCTCCAAGAATGGAATATTCAATTGATCGGAAAATTCCTAAAAAAAAAAAAAAAAAAAAAAAAAAAAAAAAAAAATTAAATAAAAAAAGTTAACTTGAAATAAAGTTCAAAGCTTCAGTAAATCTGATCATGTTGAAATTGACAAGCACCTTAGCAACTGTGTATTCCACTACTTTTTTATTCGCCAAATCGCTCTTATTTCCAACCAATAATTTATTAACACCTTCACAAGCATAACGGTCAATTTCCTGAAGCCATTGTTTAACATTGGTAAAGGTATCTTGATCAGTAACATCATAAACAACAATGATTCCATGGGCTCCACGATAATAAGAAGAAGTAATTGTACGGAATCGTTCTTGTCCAGCAGTATCCCACTAATATTTAATAACAATTAGTAGTTGTCCTTAATATTGCAGAATAACTTTACACTATGAGGTAACATACGATTTGTAATTTTACGGTTTTGCCTTCAAGATCGATTGTTCGGATTTTCTAAGTATTCAAATAACAGAGAAATATCCGCATCGTTAGATTATATCTTTCAGGTTTACTCTTCCATAGAAATTTAAAAGCCAATAAAGACAAAATACTGTTACTTATATTGTAATAATCACTTACAAAATCAACACCAATAGTACTAATATAACTCTCCGTATATGTATCATCTGCAAATCGAAGCAGCAAGCATGATTTCCCGACACCAGAATCACCTATCAACAGAAGTTTGAAGAGATAGTCACTATAGTTTATAAATAAATAATAAAAATATTAGTTACATTTAACAAAATGAAGTTTATGTATATAGAAATTTTTGTTATTTGAAAAATAGACAACAAAGTTCACGATTTAACGTGGCGAAGAATAGCAACGAGATGATGACCACGAGTAAAAAAATAAAAAGAATACGAAGGATAACATAAATAGGAACGAAATTCATAAAGCTAACAGTTGCTTTATAAATCAGGGTTGTTAGTTCTTAGTTATGTCAATAGTATATTAGGTTTCTCAAGGTCATCCAAATCATAAATCTAGTTCACACAATGCAGTTCAGAATGTAAAAACCTCAAAGTTCGAATGAAAACACCTCTAATGCCAAGGAGCAAAGGAGGCCTTTACTTACTATTCTGGATTCATATTGTCAGTTTGTGAATAGTAGTCAAATGGGCAAAAGTAAGTGTAAATTGACCGATAGAGAAAGGGTTTATGGTCTTTGTGGTCACGATAAGAAAGATAACTACTAACCACTACTTTGAAAACTATAAAGGAAGGAGGTTAAGTGGCGATGTCTTGATTATATATCATAATATAACATGTGGCGAAGAAAAAGGGAAGCCGCATGATTAACGATTGGCGGATGTTAAATTATGTTTCAGTTCATGTGATTGATGTTGATTCAACCCTGATTTAGTAATGATTTATATGAATGTTATGAGGCTGATGTCATCTCAAAAATGTGATCGATGAAAGAATAATCTTGTGATCACACATACTAGTAACATTTTATCAAGATTCTTACTCACTGCCCGAATTGCCTCATCGAGACTTCTGATTCGACAATAAAATGGTTCGAATAAATTGATCACTATTTAGAATTTATTTATATATATAAGCATTAAGTATCTCATGTTTGGCAGCAATATAACTAGAGTTGCCATCTCCGCTATGTCCCTTGAATTCCAATAAATTTCTGAACACATTTTCCAGCCACGCGAAGTCGCAGATGTGGAATGATATCATCTTCGTAATTTCCTCATTGTCGTTACTTGTGGTTTTAAAGACGTATCGGTGCCAAAGATCCGTCTTGCAATCCCTCCATATTTTCCTTAATGATATTTGAGTAATTGTTAGATTTAAATTCTCTCGACAGTTATTAAGTTCATCCAAATTGGCATGATAAATTTTATGCAACTTGGGTATCTGGGAGAACTTTCAAATTTTTCATCCATCAAAATCAGAAGCTTTACTCCATCAATTATTATTGTCTTTTCCCGCAAATTCCCTACTTAGATTATGAATCTACCTTCTATAATGAACCATCAGGATTAATCAATGTTGTGAAATCTGCATAATCCATTGGGATGACTAGTCATTCTAAGCATGTGACAACGCCTAGGTTTCCAATGAAGCAAGCATCAATCATGATTATAATAATGTATAATATTTCCTATTATGTATAGTTGTTTCTTTATTTCTTGTAATTCTTGGAAATTCTAGCACATTAAACACAAGTTGAATAAGATTTAGAAACCTCTTTCGTTAAGACACACATAATACAAAAAGAGAGAGAGTTTATTAATTATGGAATATGGATGCAATAAGCATTATCACAATGTTGATCAATCGTCGATCGTATGTATAGCCAATAATTTTTATTATACATTCATTGACTATTTAGGAATATTTCAATAAATAATAAAGTAGCCATGGAGGTGGTAACACGGTAATTAATCCAATTTATAGGATTTTAAATTTATTGATTGTTTAGTCACGTGATATTTCCGTTTATCACGTCATATTTAATGGATAGATCAAAACAAGACTATGATTCACAAAATTTTCATTTTCTAGCCGAAATTATTGTAAAAATTTCAATATGACACATTTCACGTAAACAAAGGCATGGTCACGAAGAAGATTTTGCGAAATGTTCTGGCTATTCGTATCAAAAACAGCTATAAGTTACGTGACTTCCTCAAAGCTTTCTCAGATTGGTCTTTCCCAAAGGTGTGTCAGCTTTACGGACTCGGTGAAACGAACGACCTATCAGCTTTCACGTGCAAGTATAAGATATGAAGACGAATCTTCCAGCTTAAACACCTTACGGAAGGCCTGTCTCAAGACGTTCCAATCAGCGGAAATGAAGCATCGAAATCGCAATGTGTAGACTTACTTCAAACCGCTGGTGTGACTGAAGTAAAGGACAAGGGTTTTTTAAAGAGTATTGCACAGAATGCACTTTGAACGTGGAGTAATTTGCAACAGCAAAAGTTTAATTATCAGAACCGGATAATTATAGCGTAACTTCATGGATAACTCCACAGTTACTATAGCAGTGCATCGACTTTGCGACTTCGTGGCAAAATATCTAATCAATGCATTGTTTACCGTGAACTGTGGAACATCTCTGATAACCCGTGAAATTACTACCAATAATCTAACAGAAGTAAATCAAAGTTTAGTATGTGATGGGTCATGCGTATGATATCATATGGATGTATTAACACTTGATATAATTACGCGACGAGATTCATCCGACATTAGTAAGTACCAAAGGCTTGTCCTGCCAGGTTTCGCCATAAGCTTATTTTCATATTTTCATGTCTTTTAGTCTTTAACATGTCAAAAAGAAAAGCTTCAGAAGACAAAAAAAAACGGAATTTCTTTGTTTTACTTAAATATCATGGTAAATGTTGTATCTTACGATGACAATTGTAATTTCTAACAATAAACCTCATCGACAGAATTCTGGGAAAAACCTATTTCTCAAATGGGGTGTAACACGTAAAAACACGTCTAACAATGAAAAAGGTTAAGGACGATCGATAAGACGAAAATACTATCTTTATAAGACCGTTAAAAAAGACCGATCCTATGATCAATCCTGTCGATTCGTCCCAAAAAAAAGATTGGTATAAGACCGGTCCTATAACTGAACCAATGGGTGGATCGGATGTTCCCATCCCTAATTGTTGGTAAATTTCGTAGGTAATTCTCTCTCATATATTTTTTTAGGTCGCGATGCATCCACGCAGTGATGTGGTGGGACAGCGTCCCACAAGATTTTAATGTCCCGTCCAAGATAATTGTCCCAGTAATTACTAATTATTCAAAATTACAATATATATATATTCTAAAATGTCCCAGACATCATAAAGTCTTTGTCCAAGGACTTGGACTGTCCCATCCAAGGACATGTCCCGTCCTAGTCACAACACTGCATCCACGTGGCGCTAGTCACCTGACATCGGAGGCGAAATCCAACCAAAAATTTAGCACGTCTCCCAATTAATGGGATCCCTTACAATATCATAAAGCATGGGAAGCAGCCAGTCTTCCAATGAAAAAAGGGACGGTAAAACTAGCCTTCCAGAATCAACTGCAATGGTTCGAGTCGAATGGTTCTGAGGAGGAAAAGAAGGCTGGCAACGAAGCTCTTGGAGAAATTTCAGGTGATTTCAATTGAATTTTTTCTTGTAAACTCTGGGTAAACAGTGGCAGTTGTGACAGAAATTCTGGGGAATTACGGTTCTGCCCAGTTTTCTGCTGTTCTGATATACTGATTTTTGTGAGATTATAATCCTGCACAGTTATAACTGCTCATTTGCTGCAGTCTTATCCAATCAAGCATAGAATACTGAAAAGTTGAAAGGGATTACCAGAGGACTAAGGTCCTGCCTGATACTCTATCTTCCAACTGAGATGCAATATGATGATAGTCCCTAGCAGTGCTATCTGTTTACTCAAGATAGAACATTATTTAATTCTTTTGGCGTTATGTTATGTTTTTAGATTGATATGAAGAAGAATAGTCACATTTATAATTATTGGGAAAAGATTATACATACTTCATCAATCAATAAGAAAATTCAGGAAATTGGGATAAATGTTCCTTCTTCAGTAGTTCAATGTACCAAATCTGTTACTGATTTTATTATGAACAAAAAAATTAACACTTGACATTAGCCACTATGACATCTAAACAGATGAGAATATATCTAAGGTAGTCTACTATTAACATTATCAATCAGTTTTCAAACAAAAATACAAGCTTGTTAAGTTGATCAAGACAGGTAAGTACTGATTATTATGTACAGTATGATATAGTGAGAAAGATATATTAACTTCTATTATGATTTATGCTCCAATGATGATATGCATTAAGGATGAAGTTTCTGAGCTTGATCTGAAGTCCAATTTGCAAAAGATGAAACAATAGGGAAAAACTTGATTCATAATGAAAATGATGATGCAAAAGAGATGACCTAATGAGACCTTAATAAATTCAAGGATGCATTCTTGAAAATGGAAGATTCAAAAAAGTAGATAATTAGTACTAGAATTATAGTAAAAGATACGTTTTATCATTTTGGTATTAAATGTTCACATGAACAGTAAGTATTAGTATTGTTACACTTTGTATAAAATCTTGGTTTACTTTGATACTTAATATTATTTTGCAGTTTTTAAAGCCTTTGCCACTTATTTATTGTCAATCTTGATAATGAAAACTGTGTCAATGATAAGATTTTCACAGAAACGAAACTCAATGAAATTAGTAAATATAAGGTGAAACAAATGTTACAATTATATGTCACCCTAATAAGTATATGTGAGTTGATAAATAAAATCTGGCTACTATTTTTTACAGGTGACTAGTATTTCAGATAAAATTAGTTTTATCAAATTAATCTGCAAAAATCTTTCAATATTTAGGATTTCAGAGGTGTCAGAGAGTTTCAGATCATAGAAAATTTTTCTGGATGAAACATTTCAGATGTTGAAAATAGTTTTGCCTGAAATACTATAGGTAATGCTAAGCTATTCAAGTATCCACTGGTAGTCATATGATTTATTTGATAGTGTGCTGATTATGATGTTGTAACTAAATGATAAGTATAGTATTTATAAGTAAATTTTCTTATGATTGGCTATTACAAATCAATTTAAATTGGATATTAATTATACAATTTAAAGTAATATTTCAGAAAATGATGTTACATTTAGTAAAAAAAAATTTTTGCATACTGTTTGATTTTTTAGAATGTTAAATAACTACTTATAAAATAATTCAAAATAATTCTGATTTTAAAAGAGTTTATTTAGAGATAATATATTATAATAATGAAGTTTAAAGGTTTTTATATTATAAAACTTGTTTTAAAACTTTTAATAATCCAAAAAAGTAATAAAACTTGTATTTAAAAAAGTTAAAAAAAATTTAAAATCCTTTTTGTATAATATAAAAAAATAAAACCAATAAATAACTAATAATTTATAATATTTTATTGTTTTTATAAAAGATATAAAATTTATATGAATTATTATTATATATTAAATTTGTATATGATTTAGATTATATGATTAAATTTATTATTTTATTATTGATTAATCTTTTTATTGATTGTATTTATTATTAAAATGCTAATTAATATTTTAAACAAATTAGAAAAAGCCTTTTTATAAATGTAGTATAATATAAATCAGAGTTATATTAAATATATTTAAATAATAGAATAATTAAATGTATTGTATTAGATTTGAATAAATGATATGATATAAATATGATTTTTTTTAATTGATGATGAATATTTAGTAGGAGTATTATTGTAGAATTTAGTTAGTTTAGTATTTGATTATAAGAGTATTATAAATTTATAATTTAAATAAATTGAATGGATATTTTATAAACTTAATAATAGTGAATATATTATAAAAATAAGTAAGAATTTATTGTAAATATAGTTTCTATCAATTGGTATTCTAAGATTACATTAGGATCAATCATAAAGCAGACCTATCAAGGTGAGATATATTAATATTATTCCAGTTAGAGTATCTACTAAAAGTGACATAAGTTTGACTAGTTAAGAATATATTTTTATCTAAAGTGAGAATTACTTTAGGTAAGATTAATTTTTGACTTTTGTAAACAGTAAATGCAAATAATTTTGTATTAGAAATTAGATTCAACAACAATTTTTTTGCTAATTTTAAAATAATAAGTATATTTTTTAAATATCTAAATCTATATTAGATCTTTGAATAGAGAAGGTAATATATGCAAACTGTTCTATTAAATTTACATTAATAATTACATTTTACTGTACCATTATATATTCCTTGATCAATAAGAAAATTGTTGAGATATATAACATGTATGTCTAATTGTAATCTGATACAAGATGATAAGTTAAGTTTTTTTTAAATATCTTATTATATAAAGATCAGTTTAATAATACAAAACTTACAAAATCAGAAGTTTAAGAAAGTAAAAATTTATTATTAAGAACTGAAATGGTATTATAAACCATTATATTAATTGTTTAAGCATTTTTTTTAAATTTAACAATATATATAATATTAAGAAATATTTCAACTGCAGATCTGATTAAAAATTTAGAATAATATTATTATAAAAAGGTTTAGATTTTAGTGAAAATATTGCATATTCATATTCTTCTAAAATGTGATAAAATCTTAAATCGTTATTTTGATATTATAAAGTTCTTAATAATAATGGATAGAATAATAATTAAGTAGTTATACAAAATACAGGTTGACTAATTATAAGCAGAATTTATATTAGATCATCTACTATTATAATATTTATATCATTAAAAGTGATAACATTATTATAAAAATTTGCAAAGACATTTAAGATAAAATCTTACAGTTCAGCAAAAATTATAAATATTTCTTCAATAATTAAAGTATCAATTTTATTTAATCAGATTTTTAATTTATTATCTGTATAAGTACATATGTAAAAATTTTTTTATTTAGTTATGATTTGTAATTTAAAATGAATTATTTTACTATTTATATTTTGAGCAACTATTCCTGTTGGTGCTAAAAGTAAGTAAGTAGAATATTTTTGATTAAGCATATTAGTTATTCTAGTACTAGTTGAATCTGTTATAAGAAAATACAGCTATTTTATCACATTATTTCTTTTTAAATATATTATCTCTTAAACTGTAGAGATTTGCAGACAATTTGCCTGCTTATTTATTATAAATTTCCTTCTGATTTATTTTTATAAAAAATTAAATTTTCTAAAAATTTTTTTTTTAAATTAATTTTATAAATATATATAATATTATAGTAAATTTTATTTATTAATTATATAATAAATAATTTAAGACTTATAAGCTAAAAATTTGTAATTTTTAAAAAAATTATAAATTAAAAAATTTTATTATTGACCTTTAGTTAACTTATTAATATTTAACTTTTAATAATATTAATTATAATAAAATATTATAAAATTTATCATATAGAATAACTTTAATTATTACAGTTTTTATAACTTATTAAGAAATTTTATGACTTTTATTAATAGTACAGTGACTCAATTAGTTTGTAAATATATAAATTTTAAGAAAATTTTTAAAAAATTATTATAATAAAATATTCAAACTTTATTTTAAAAAATTAAATTATTTAATAAACTTCTTAATAAACTTAAAATTTCTTTTAATAAAGTTGATAAAATATATATTAAATTATATTTTTTATATAATAATTATATTATTAATATTAATGTTTTATTTTTATTAAAAATTAATACTTTTTTTTATATTTGTAAGCAAATTTGCCTATTTATAGTTTAAGAGATAATACTAGATAATGTGCAGTATTAATCTTTGGTAGTTTTAACATACAGTTGTGAAAAAACTAACAATTTTTTTTATAACTTCATAATTTTGTGAGTTTTGCATCTAAGGATATAAATTTAGTATCATTAGATTCATCTCAATAAGATGAATTTAATAAGCTATAATTCATTTTTTTGTGATTACTAGATGTAAAAAAATATCATAAAATGTCATATATAATACACGTCAATAAACACTGCTAATTTATTTAGTACTTTATCCCATAATTATACAAGCTTTACACTTAAATATATGAATTTATTACCATTCAATTTATCTTAATGGGACGATTCTAATGAACTATATTTTATCTTCATATAATTACTAAATACAGTATAATATAGAAAAATATATAGAAGATTATTAAAAAATAATTTTTTTTTTATTTATATTTATTTTCAAAATCTATTTTGAAATACATAGAATTAGTGATAAAAAATAATTATTGCATAATAAACTATTAAATAATTATTATATCTTAAAATATATGTCATAAGGTACAATATATTAAAATTTTAAGGTTTGTTAAATAAAAATCACATGAGATATTCACTATTATTTAATTGTCAATTTTTTTCACCAGAACTGTAACAGTTTCTAGAATTATGTAAGAAAGTTTCTTTTGATAAAAATAAGTGTCACTAATATATATAAATGTAAAATAGATACTAAAATAATTTTGTTAATTATATTATGATAATTATAAGTACTAGGATAAAGTAAATTTTTTGTTAATAGTAGAAGATTTATATTATTTTCAGAGTTAAGTTGAGTTTATCATATTAATTATTATGTATTTTGATGATGTCTCAATTTTTTCAGTTAAAGGTAGAATTATAAAGGCTAATAGTAATGAAGTTTTACTTTAGATCAAAGATTATTTAATCATAATTTAATATATTTATCATATGTTTTATCATGAATTTTATTACATTATCTTTGCAGCTCTAAAATATTGTAAAAGTAATTTTTTACATTAATGAAAATATTTAGAAATAGCAATAATTCTAGATTAGGATTGTGAATTGAAATTGGTAATCATAAGTTATTATTTTATTATACAAAGCTTACCATTAACATAATGTAATAGAAATTTCATTGTAAATTTCATCAAGGAAATTATTATTCAAAACTATTATTTTACGAGGATATTTAGATATTAAATTAGATATGTATAACTCTTAAAAATAGATCATTTCTGTTTTGATTTTCATAAGGTTATGATGATAAAATGTAAGTAAATAGACAAAAGATATAAATTATTTTATGATAACCAATTAGCAGTCTGTCTCAAAAGTTTTATTGTGAGTTAAATCTTATATTATATCATTATAATAGTTATTATTATTAAGTTCTAGGTAAGGGGAGGGCCAGAAATGACGTCATTCTATAAGGGGGGGAGGGGGTGCCCATAATGATGTTATACGAGTCCATTTTAAGAAAGAGATTTGTGCCAACCATCCGCATCATAAATTTACTACGCATCACGTTTAATTAAACTAATTTAAACTGTTACAATTTAATGCTATATGTTTTAGTGTTACAATTTAATGCTTTTTAGTATC
>CAJVPP010000576.1:0-29505 GCA_910592005.1 Funneliformis mosseae
TAATGGATATTAAAAATTTAATACCGAAAAATAATGGTATTAACAAATAAAATTTTATTAAAGAGGGCGGGATATCTCTAGAATTGAAAGAAATATTTAAATTTAAAGGATTTTATTTTTTTGTTGCATTATTTATGATTGCCACTGTAAGTGTATTAAGTATTACTTATCTAGAAGCCAAAATTTAAAATTTCAAACATGCGATATTACTATTAAACGATCAGTTCAGTTAAAATCGATCGGTCAAACGGTCATCCTTTGACCGACCAAGATGTTATCTTTTTCACCATATAATTTCATGTCATGTATAACCTAGGGGATCACTAATTTACCCCACGTTACGATTGATTGAGATTAATTAGGGTTAGTGTTAGGGTCAGGTGTTAGGTGTTAGGTAAGGTTGCCGGGCAAAACCCCGAGGTTTCGACAGGCATCGAAATCGAAATCCATCGAAACGTTTTGCCAAATTTTTTTTATTAAAGGCAAAATTGCGAAAATTTTGACGGGTGGCAAAAGTTTTGATGGTTGGCGAAAGTTTCGACGGGGGCAAATGTTTCGACGATGGCTATCGGTGTTAACAGATCAACCTGTTGTGAGTGGTCAGTTCATCAAAAGGAGTTTTAGCGGTTTCTTTTTCTTCGTCTTGTATAATATTTGTCAAATAATTCATCAAATTTTTTGACGGAATCCACCAATTGGAAGATGAAGAATCGATTTTGGTGTTACCATGAAATATATAACAAAATTTTCAACTCTGAATGAATTCTTCGAATTCTCTCAATATCATCAATATAAAAATAATATTCCACTTTATGAACGACCATATTTATCTCCATCATTCATGGGCGAATGGTTAATAAAATTACTCGCTTTCTCATTTGTAGTACATATGTGAGAATTTTTAATCTTTAAGGAATATTTTTATAAGGAATATTTTAATTTTATTTATTTTTTTTAAAAAAAATAAAAATGATACCCATATTTTTATATTGCGGTTACCCCCCTCCCTCATGTTAAGCATTAAAAAAAAATTGCATTATTTGGAATTTTTTAACTCAACACTATAAATTTTGATAAGGTTTTAATTTTATTCTCGGAGCAATCATCCAATATAATGATCTATGCAATAGTCTATGTGAGATAGTATATATTCACTTCCTTTTTAAGAATTCTCAAAGTTGTTATTGAAACTGTCGAAACTGTCAAAACTTTCGTGACCCACCGAAACCCATCGAAACCCGTCGAAACTCATCGAAACTGTCGAAACCTGTCGAAACCATCGAAACTGTTGAAACAATTTCTGAAAAGTTTCGACTTTTGCCAAAATGGGTTTAGGGTTTTGCCCCGCAACTATAGTTAATATTGATTATAACTCATAATGAGATGAGATTTTCTTTCTTTTCATGGTAGATCATGTTTGAATTTTGAACTTGAAATAAAAACCATTAAAATATATTATGACAAATTTTAATAAAACATGACAGCAACTTATCAATTTTAAATTAGTTTAAAAGGAATCGATCTGAAATGAGTTTTCGATGGCGCTAATTATGTCATTTTCCTTCTTAAACTTATGGTTCATAACACAAAGAAAATCAATAATAGAATTCTCGAAAGAATTCAAAAAATGCTAGAATTCTAATTTGAAAATCAACAAGTATATATATTCGGAGGCAACTCTCCCGAAGAATTTCTACTTTTAACCGGAAAATGTTAGTAATGGAATATGCTGATGGCGGAGCACTTAGAAACTATTTGAAGAATAATTTTGATAAGCTGACATGGGGAGATAAATACAAATTTGCACACCAATTGGCTCATGCTGTGTCGTGTTTACATGAAGAAGGAATTGTTCATCGTGATTTGGTAATTATACTTAATGTATCTTATTTTTGTTTATTATTGTTGTTAATTAATAATTAATTTATATATATTAACATTTTGGCAATATATTAATTCGTCAAGGTATTATTAAACTTGCTAATTTAGGACCTTCGAAAAGAATTGAAGAGGAAAGTAAACAACAGGCAAAAATCTTTGGTGTTCTTCCTTATATTGATCCAAAAAGATTTGGTTCTCGTAATAGAAGTGATAATACATCACAACAATATACGCTAACTGAGAAGAGTGACGTCTACAGTATTGGAGTGCTCTTATGAGAAATATCTAGTGGTCATCCTCCTTTTGAAGGCAAACAATACGACTTTTATTAGCTATGGATATTTCACAAGGATTCAGAGAAAGTATCATTCCTGATACACCTAAAGATTATGCAAATATTTATATTGGTAAATATATTATTTTGTATTTAAATTTAATATAATATTTTCGATAATTAAATATTTTATGATTTTAGAATGCTAGGACAGCGAGCCAGATAATCGACTGACTATGAACAAAGTAGTTTATAAATTAAATGTTATAATTACAAATAAAATAGAAAATGATCCAAGTAATAATGACGAATAAAACCTTCAATCGTCAGAACACAAATTAATTCTAGTCTGATTAATTCATTTCATGGAGACTTATCTCGAATGATTCAAAATTTTAATCAGATGAATGTAGAAGAATTAAAATTGAATAATGAAACATCAAACATTATTTACGATGATAATACTGATAGTTAACGATTACAGATCTTAACAAGGATATATTAAACGTCTTAGGAATATTTCAAATATATCTGTAAATTACTTAGATAAATAGCTTACCAACTTTACCCGACTCCTTAACAAAACTCTATTGCAATGAAACTCCATTAACAAACCTACCAACTTTACGACTCCTTAACAATACTCGGTTGTTTTAACACTCAAATAAATAGCTTACCAGCTTTACCCTATAATTCTCCAATAAATAGCTTATCAACTTTACCTAACTCCTTAACATTACTCAATTGTAGTAATACTCAAATAAATAGCTTACCAACTTTACCAAATTCCTTAACAAAACTTTCTTGCTATGAAACTCAAATAAATAGCTTACCAATTTTACCAACCTCCTTAACTGAACTTAACTGTGAAAATACTCGGATAACTAGATTACCAAATTTACCTGACCTTAACAAATCTCAAACCTAGATTTTTAAGAACTCAATATGATAATTGTATAATACATTAATCGAAAAATATCATCATTTTAAAAAAAATTTATTTATTAACAAGTTTATTTATTTATCTTGTACATTTTTTTTTTAATATTCTATTCATAAATTCGCATTTTAAATATTATTTTTGTTTAAATAGATTTACAAATTTATTAAATTATTACATGATTTCGTCTAGATATATACTGTATACACAAACATTTATTTATAATAAAAAAACAAAAAAAAAAAAATAATAATAATAAAGGCATTAATTATTAAATAAACGAAAATTTAGTAATTTCAATATTTTTTTATTTTTATTTAACATATTTTTTTTCATATATATAGTTTATTTATTAATAATTTTTACCACTTTGACTGATGTTGACTGATTCGATTATTTTTTAGTCGGTTACGATTTAATCGATTCTAATTCAATTTTCGATTAACATTTTTAAAGAAATAATAAAATTCTATCTGAAGATAAATTTCTTTGCCAAAATTTTTAAAAATATTTGAATACTTAACGTTATCGTTATACTTTGACAGAAATCCAAATCCAAATATACTATTCAATTGTTTTAGGTTGTTTCATGTTTGGATAATTTGCGTATAATATGTAAATCTAAACTCGCCATATTGGACAAATCACCTTTGAGGTAAAATTATGGTTTATATTTTGAATTATGGAAATGTAACTTTTTTTTTTTAAAAAAAAAAAAAGAAAAATTAACGGTAACTGAAAAAGAAAACGATTCACTTTAATTCAATATGTCAAATTAATAAGAATAATAAATATATGAACATAATAACTCTACTACAGCTAACAAATATAATGAATATAAGTAATATAAACTAGGAAATGGAAACCATTGTAAGTCCGGAGCGAAATATTCATACCACTATATTTATCAAATTTTACTAACTATTTTTTGTTAAGAGTTGCGAGTTTTAGATTAGAAATATAAATAAAATTAAATGTAATAATAATTGAATGTACATACAGCAATAATAGGAATAAATAGAACAATATGTAAATGTGTCATAAATAAAATATGATAAAAATGTAATAATATATCGGGTGTCGGTGTCATGTGAACAGCTTATCTGGGCTAGTCAATGGTTCCATGGGAACTATCCAGGACATAATATTCAAAGAAGATCAAGGACCGCCTTCTCTTCCTATAGCAGTCCTGATCTCTTTCGACAATTACAACGGTCCCACCATTGTTAGCTTAGAGGGGAAAAGGGTTGTACCAATTGCACCAATTCGACGTACCTGGATTGATAAATCTGGAAATACTTGTTCACGCTTGCAAATTCCTGTTCGTCTTGCGTGGGCAATTACGGTACATAAAAGTCAGGGTCTTACGTTAAAAAAGGCCATAGTAGATAGATCACGGTGATAAAGTGTTTACCGCAGGTCTTACTTTTGTAGCTGCATCTTGAGTATGTGCCCTCGAAGATCTTCTCTTCAAACCATTCAACTTCGAGAGACTTCAGCGCATTAAAGACTGTAAAAGGTTAAAAGAAAGGTTAGACGAAGAAAAAAGTTTGATTTCCATGATACCAAGAAACTGAGCCATATACAATAAAGTATAATAATACTGTTCCAAAACTTAGATCTAAAGTTCTAACAAAAATATTGTGATTTTTTTTTTTTAAAAAAAAATAAAAAATTCAAAGTAAATCTTTGTAACACGTAACACCATTCGTAACATAAGTAACTTTATTTTTTATTCGTAACACTTTTTACAAATTTATTTTTTTTTTTTATCTTGTTTATGTTTATGTTTTTTTTTATTAGCACAAAATTTTCAATTAGACGTGACGCTTGCGGACATCCGGACATCGCCACGTGATCTTAATTTTTATAAACCGCCTAATAATATATAGTCCTTCGCTTCGCTCCGGACAATAATAGATCAACAATGACCACTTTATCATATTAGCTATTTTCGTTCATAAAGAAATGTTAAATTTAAGTGAGTTTTGAATTTTTGACAGGATTACGAATATATTTGCATAAATAGTTCCACTTTAATATCCAAGACTCCAGTGGTTTTTAATCTTTCATCTTCGGCTCTGAATGATCGTCTTGACCGTTAAAGTGATAACAAATATACAGTATATATTCAAATATTTCCAACTAGCAAAAAAAAAATTATATTTAAATAAAAAATGATTTAATTAAAATAATTAAGTACCTAACGACATCACATTAACAAGAAAATAATTGCTGCAGACATTAATTTGAATTTTAATTAGATGACACATCATTTAAATTATGAATCTCATGATTATAAGCTATTTTATTGCCTAAATTTTAAAAAAAAAAGAATTTAAGTCGATGATAAGGAAATTATTTTTAATTATGGATACGATCACATAATTTTTTGGAAAGTTAAATTATAGTGGTATATAAACTTAGCGCAGAGGATGACAGTATATGAACAATTACTCTCGTCCGCTATCAAAATGCTGGCGGTGATAAAGTTGAGGTGAGCCTACCAATCCTAAGGTAATGTTACAAGAGGCACGGCTTCCCTTTTATAATCGAGAGTAATTTTTTTTATGCTACTGGCTTGCTATTTAGATCACGTTGATTTCATGTTTCATACAAAATATAAGTTAACGGCGGCGTAACTCTAACGTAGGATATAAAATCAAGCTTTATTATTAATTTTTTTTTACATGAATTCTACGAATCGCTTACTTAAATAAGTAAGTTTTCTATATTGATGAACATGTTAGCGAAAAGTAACAATAATACAATATATTATTATATTTCAATTTATCATCTCATTACATTAACGTTAATATTCATTATTTTCTTATATAATTTTAATTCTTCGCATTATCATTGCCATTCTTTCATCATAAATTTTAATTTCCTAATTCTAGCACTTAATATTCAATATCTGGTAAGATATAGAATCAATAATTTAATTTAATTGTTGATCTGGTCTATTTTTAATTGGCTTTGGGAGTCCATTGATCTTGTCATTCAAAATCCGCCAAATGAGAATTACTAAAAATAAAACTTAAAAAGCGCATCTTTTCTTTTTACATACTTTTACTTCGTAACATGAATTTTAAAATACATAGACTAAAGTTGTAAAAAAATTCAAAAAGTACGACAATATTATTACTAGTTCAGACAATCCATGTATTCTATTAGAAATTGGGTCTTCTTAATCCAATTCTTTGAATAAAAGAACAAGCGAAAGATGTGTTATAATAGTCTTAACTTGGATAAATGGTTAGGCCCAAATATCTAATATTACTTTTCACTTATTTGTCAGGATAAGAACTAAATTTAAATTTTTTGTGAAATTTTATGAGCATCATAAAACTTAAAAGTAATTAACATTTAAATATAAAATATCACAAAATAATACCTATGTGCATAAATGATTTAATATGATAGTTAATTCTACATTACAATAATAAGCTACCATTCTTCGTCAGATGTATCTATTCAATTGTAACAAAAAGGATAATATTGCTAGCTTCATTGAAACAATACAATTGCTGAGACAGGACCGATTTCAAAATTGATTTATTAGTCCTTGAAATTCTCTGAGGTGTTGCAAGGACTTTTTGAATGTCTTCGAGGATATTATATGCAAACGGTGAAACCACTTAGTCCATTGGTGTACTCAATACGCTTCATCGAATCTTTCTTTTCCATGGTTGATAGTTTCGTGATTTCTCAATAAAAATGCTCACGAGTAAAATTGAAAATCTACAGCGCTTTTCTGATATCCAAGTTACAAATTCCTCTTTTTAAAATGTCAATGACTTCTGCCATTATTTCATGCCAGTCAAAATTATTAAGTATTTCATCGCAATTTATACCCTATAAATTAAGGATAAAGTCAAAATTCGCAAATAATATTTTACTAGGTTATGCCTTTATTTTTTGCTTAAAATAAAACAGGATTTAAACATTGGAACCTCAACTTACCATAATTTTTCCAAATTATTCTCATTGATTAAATCTTCAGGAAAAGAACCAATTGATGTAATTCTCGCTAAAAGCTATATTTGAAAGTTAATTATAATTTATTAATTCCCCTTCCATAACAATGAAATAAAATGAAATTTTACTTCAAACGAAAAGAAGACTAGGGGCGAAAATAAGGGTTAAAGAAAAATTAAAATTTAGCGAAAATATCGTATGTCGAAAGCCACAATTGATCATCAAGGCACATGATTTATTATAGCATTAAATTCGAGATGCCCCAGTTTGAAATTTAAATTTGGACTGCCCGAAATTGAAATTTCGGCTGATCTTTGAATCTCAATTTCAGACACTCGAAGATTGCTGAAATTCCAAAAATCAATTTCAGTCACAACACTAAATATCCAATTCCTATCTTGAGTATAAAAATGAAAGATTTGGCAGATTATTAATCTAATAGAAATAATAGATATTAGCCGTATTGTTTTTAATAAATTAATTTATAAATAAGGGATTTTGAAATTTTTTTTAATGGATTTATTTATTTATTTATTTTGTTTTAGTAGTATTCTCTTAGCCATTATATACTAGTATGTTTAATAATAAGACTTTATTTTGTGAAGTGAGCCGAAGGGACGAAATCTCCTGGATATTGCACCTCTAGTTTATGCAATATAAAATTTATTGATTAAATTCAAGTCAACCCAAAAAGGAGAAGAAAGAATTTTTATTAGTTTTCAAACATTATTTGCATCAATAATATTTCCTGAAAATAGTAGATGAAATACTATTCCGATAACCTCTCCTTCATTTCTCCGAGTAAAATTTCCATTGATTGCATAAATAATTGCGCTTTAAATAAAATAAATGCTGACCGCAAGCAAGTAGTTATACTTTAGAGTAGTGTATTAGCATACCTATAATTCCCACCATTAATTTTTCTTATTTTTTTTTTTTTTTTAAAAAAAAAAGTTGCATTCCCTTTTTAATTCAAAAGATGAACCGTAATTTTACACAAAAAAAAAACTTTTACATACTTTCCAATTGATTTCCATAAAAAAAGCAAGTGGAACGAACTTTATTAATGATCTTGTTTACAATTTGACAAAAAATAAAAATATTCTACCTTCAACGCTTCAAAAAAAAAAAAAAATTACTATGTTCACGGTATATTATTATATAAAATTACATCATTCGTAAGTTTCAAAATTGATTTTATTCAAAAATTAAAATTATTAAAGTTTATAATTGAATATATATACCATTGCGTCGCTGCAAGCAATCATTGTAAATTTTGAATTTCACCTTTAAATGGAAAATATGCTATAATTATTTGATAGAAAAGAATTTTTGAACACGTCAATATTCTTACATACGAGAAGGACGTTCACAGCGGTTTTTTGGAGAACTTTCAATTCACAGATTATTTTAAGCAACCCGAATTAACAAAGTACAAGGATATTAATAAGGTTACACGAAATTTCCTAATTTGGTAATTGCTGTAATTTTGAAAATTTGTACATTCGTAGCCACAATTATTAAGCGGTTTGTATAATATATATTATTGGAACATCAGGCACATGGACAAACAAGCATTATGACCGCATTCACGCATGTAAATAGAATTTTGAAGGATATAAATATGTAGATATTAACACTCGATTTGCATAAATTCAGCAAGAATTATAATAAATGGAATTAATTTAACTTATTCTATATTTAGCATTTGCATTAGTGTTTCCTTGAACAAAGCGATATTTATGTGCAATATTGCATCGAAATGAACTTTATTGAAGTATGATGTTAATAAATGATAAAGATAAAGCAAATACATTTTTTTTATTTATAACAAAAATTAAACAATAAATAAGAATTTAGCATTATTGCGAACATTGATCCGTAACGTCATTTTAACAAACCGTCCATATTAATAAAATAAATAATAAAATAAAATCGATCTTTTATGAACTTCATCAAGCCGTTTCTTTTGACGTAGAAATTTAATGTCGAGAAGTTCCTTTGAAATTAATGATTTCCGTAAAACACCAGCCGTAGGAAAAGAGTTATATTACGGTTTACATTATAGAGCATTGATTGGTAGGTCTGGGTTTTTCTGTAAATTCAGAGGTAACGATGACAATTGGTTTAGCTGTGACATTTTTAACAGCGGTTGGATTCATTTTATTTTTTGTGAGTTTTAATTATTTTATTTGTTAGATTGGTGGTATTTTTGAACTTTTTATTTGATGAGGAAAATTGGATAGATGAAGTGATGTTGTAATTAATCGAAATTGTTTTAATTATTTTATTTGTTATGTTGGTACTTTGAACTTTTATTTGATGAGGAAAATTGGAGAGATTGAACGGTGTTGTATTTATAATAAATTGATTTGTATTTACGATCGATAAAATTCATAAATTCAAAATTTTACTAATGTACAAACAATTATTGTATGTATTATGCAACATCTTAGTATTGTATTAAATTCGATTATTCAATACCGCAATATAATATTAAAGAATACTCGGATTTCTGTCGAAATATATTATCATTCCCATAATAGAAATAAAGTTCCAAGTTTCAAAAAATAACGTAAAACGAGACATTGAATTTTTATTTTAACACCTGCATGCAAGCTAATATTATTATTTATTTAATTCACGAAAATCTATCTTCATTAATTTATAAACATTGAAATCCTTTTTACAATAGATAAACAATAATAAGCAACATTTTGTTTCACACATTGTCAAAAACAGTTAAAAAAGAAATTCAACTTTTGTCTCAGATCGACTCGTTTCAAATTCGAACGATCTAGAACGCCTCGTTTCCAATCTATTAATAGAATGACATTAAACTTTGTTATCCTGATATGGATCTGTCGTGTCACCTTTGAAAATTTTATGATCCTATTGTTTGTATAAGGAAAAAATAAAATAGAGTTAATGAACATTATTTTGACCTAAATGGAAGTTTCCTTTTTCTATTGCAAAGGTCTCAAATATTCATGAAGACAAATTCTAAAATTTTACATAGGATAAAAGTTAGAGAAAATATTTTCTACATTCATTCACTATGATCGGATATTTTTATCAGAGCAGAGGAATGGAATCTAGTTCTCGTTCTCGTTGCAAAAATGAACAAATGATTTTTAATCGTTAAAATAAGATTACTTTTAATAGGATTACAATTTCTTCTTTAATCTTCTAATTGTGTTTTACCATTAATAATCCAAAAAAGTGTTACATACTTTTTTTTTTGTATTTGACGTCCCGTGAACGTTAAATTCGCGACTTTATTGTGGTTGTATTAAAAATTGATAAAAAAATTATTTTGATGCTACTCTATGAAAGAACGTAAAATGATATTTAGTCTTTTGTATGGACAAATTGACGAGCTTATGAAAAACTAGAAATTGTGCATATTTATTTAAAGATTTTACATCCTGATGTGTAATGTAACTGACACCCAACGTCGGTCAATAATATCATAAAAATTTTTTGTTTAACGAAACCTGCTTTGGCGTCTAATTCCACTTTCAAAACCATAGTTAAGTACGGCGAACTCCCAATAAATGTAAAGCAGAAAAATATAATGCGATCATATTGACCTTAGTTGTTTCACGTGCTGGCCACTAGCATCCCAATGAAAATTTTTGAACGATTCTGTCTAATACAATTATAATCGTAACATTATTATAGACCAAATGGAAAGTAACTAAATCTATAATAGCATTTAAAAAATAATTTTTGAATTAATAGTTGAATATAAAAATATTTTTCTCCGTGTTAAATTGTTACTTTGAATGTAATAAATAAATTTATTGTGACAAATGGGTTTGGTCTGAAAAACAAAACTCGAAATCCCGACAAAATACACTTGAAACTACAATAATTTTTTATAATTTTTAAAAATTAAATTTATTTTTTACTTCAAAAATATTTTATTTTTTTTTTTGCTTATTACTTAAAAAATATCATAAAGTTTGCTTTAAAATATTATTTTAATGTTAACTTATTCTTATTAAAATAATATATTTTATAATGTTTTTTAAGTAAAAACAAAAATTTAATTAAAATTAATTAAATTCAATAAAATTGTTAACTTTTATTAATTAATATGCAAATATTTTTATTTTTTACTCAAATATATTATATTATTACAAAAAAAAACTTATTAAAATATATGTTAAACTTTTTTTATTTTCAATATATATTATATTTTAATAAAATATTTTTTAAAATAATATATTTAAAGCAATTTAAATAGTATTTATTAAGTAAAAATCAAAAAATAATTTAGATTAATAAGTAGGATTTTATATTAAAATAAGTTAAAATTACTTATAAATTTATAAGCAATTTTTAATATAAAATTCTACTAATGAACTTATATTTGGTTTGTAATTTTATATAAATTACATTATAAAATTTTTTTAAAATATTATTTGTTAAAAAATATAATTTTAAAAGTAAAGTTTAATTAGAACAAAATATTTGATTAGCTAAAATACAAAATAAATTAACATATTATTTAAATAGTTTTTTTTTGAAATATAATTATATAAAAAATAAATATTTTTAAAGTAAACTTTATGATATTTTTAATAAAATTATTTATAATTTTAACTGAATTTGATTAAATTATAACTTAATATTTTTATATAAAAAATAAAAAAAATCATACTAAATAATAAATTTTATCTTTTTATATAATTATATTCAAAAAAAAATTATTTAAATTATATATTAATTTTTTAGCAAATAAATACTTTACAGAAACTTGGATTTCTTAATACACAGTAACTGCAAAGTGACTGAATAGTAAATATATGATTACTCCTTTACTTAGTAGTAGCTTAATCACAGCCTAATAGGTACTATGCAGTTACTGAATAGTAAGGAAACAAAGTTTCTGTAAAGTATATTATTCAAATATATTTTTTCTAATATTTTATTTATAATGTATTTTTTAAACAATAATTATTTTTAAAGTATTTTTAGTATTTTTTAAGTAAAAATTAAAAAAATTAGATTTATCAGTAATTATTATTAAATAGATTTCTAAATTCTAATATGCTATAAGTTATTATATATTATTCAACCATCAAATCAAGCATTTACTTAAAAATATTATATTATCAAATAATAGTTTAAGGAATTTATTAAACTTGTATAAAATTTAATTAAAATTAGTTAAAATTGCTTATAAATTTATAGGTAATTTTAATTGAATTTTAATACAAATTCTATTATTTTATCTAAATAATTTTTTGAATTTTACTTAAAAAAAAAACTATAAAAAAACTTTAAAAATATTATCAAATAAAAAATATTTTATTTGAATAAAGATTAAAATTAATTTATTTTAAAAACCAGTTTTAAATCTAAGTTAAATATCAGATTTGTTATATATTAAACCAATTATATTAAATAATTAAATTAAATTAAATTGGGTTAAAACTAATTTTATTATTGAATAAAATGCATTAATTATTTTATAATATAATATTTAATAATTTATTATTATAAAATATAGCATTAAAATATCATATAATAATAATTAATAATGATAATAGCATAATATTATTTGTATTAATTACAATAATTTAAATTTATTAAACTTTTAAATAATTTTGTTTTAATAATAAAAATACTAAATTTTTATTGTAACTAAAATATTTTTAAATATATTAAATGTGATTATATTAGATTTTATATCTACTATTAGATATATTATAAGATTAAGATAAGTATATTATATTAAAAAACTATATTTTATAATAAATTCATATTGAAAATTAAATTAATAAAAACTAAAATTTTAATTAAAATAAAATTCTAATTAAAAGAATTTAATAATATTTATAAATCTAAAAGAAAAATATATTAAAATACTTACAAATATAATTTAGAAAAAAGAAAAACTACTAAAAAATCAATTTTACTTTTTTATACCAAATATGATTTTTAGGTTAAAATATATTTATATTTAATATTAATTCATTTTTTATTTTTTTTTAACCATTTTCTTCTTTTTTATTGCAAAGGTTTCAATTGTTTATTAAAATTAAATTTGAAGAAATAGATAATATTTGTTATTAATACTAATAAAACACTTATATTAATAAACTACTACTATAATGAATTATTTTTAATCTAATTTTTTTTTATTGCAAATAAAGTTTTACTTTATTATTATTTTCTTTTATATCTTTTATATTACTTTTTAAAGCTTTAAAAATATCATTTCTAATATCTGTAAAATATAAATTTTTAATAATTCTTTCTTTAAGTAAAGATTTTTTTTTGTATTATTATATAATTCTCAAAATAATATTTTAACTTCTTTTTTACTACTATAATTACATTATTTAAAGTCTTAAATAGAGGTTTAAAAGATAATACAATAAAAACAATATTAAATAAAATTCATTAAAATCCATTTAAAGATAAAAATAGTAATACAAACTTTTTTATAATAAATTATTAATATTTACAGATTATAAATATTTTAAATTATTTAAATTTAATTCAGTTAAATAAGCTATTAAAGTTATATCTTATATATATTAAATTAGTAGAAATATCTAATATTAAAATTGATATCAAAACTTTTTTTTTTTTCATTAGAACAAAAAATTATATAAATAAATTATATAAGAATTAATAAGATTTAAAGTTAGTTATGTTGTTTTATAAATTTTATTAAATTTATTTAAATAATTTTAATATGATAATAATTTATTAAAAAAAATTATTATAAATAAATAAATAATAATATTTGGGATTTTAAATTTTATATTAATAAAATTTAATTCTTACCTTTTATCATTTAAACTAAAATATAATTGTTAATTTTTACCTTCTTTAAGATAATTAATCAGTTTATAAAAATAAATCTGTAAATACAAATTTTATAGAAATATGTAATTTTAAAATTCACTTTTATATATAATATATAAAATTTTATCTAATTTTAATATTAATTAAAATATCAAGTGAATTTATATATTTATTCTTAATTAATTAGCTATTTATTTAAACTATTTAGTATTTTTCTACTTATTTAGTAAATAATAAAAAATTTAATCTTTTTATTTTATAATAAAATACTTTATATTGCTTTAAATCTTCTAATATTAAAAATTAATAAATTGTGTGCTATATAAAATCAATATTGATTTTATTAATATAACTAGATTTTTAATCATGATCAGTCAGAAGTCAGCCTTAAATATATTTTATTTAATATTTATAAGTATCTTTATTAAATTTGCTAGAATATGTATTGCATATATAATTTATGATATTTTATTAAATTGAAAGTGGTTGTGATGCTTTTGTTTTAGACGAGAATATTCTTTAATTATATTTGGATTTACTATAAATGAATTTTTATCTAAATTTATTATTTGAACATGTTGCCATTTTAAACATCTGCTGATTGCTGTATATGCTTGACCAGGTATAAATAGTTAGCTAAGATCTATTGAAATAGAATATAAGGTAAGACCCTGTATTTTATAAACTATTAAAAAAAATGGGTTTTGTAATAAAAACTGTGTTTTAGATGCATGTTGACCTCTTAAATAAAAGTAAGATGTTTCTATTGTAATCCATCTTTGAATAATTGCATTATGTATACAAAATACTATTTGTACACTTAGTTGTTATTTATCTATATCAGTGATTACACTGATAGTTCTATTGTATATACCTTTTTTTATTAATGAGTTATTTAAATATATAACTCGTGCATCTTGTTAGAGTCTAACTATTAGTGGCATATTTGTTTTTATTTTAAATTCTGTTTAAACAAGTTCTGGTGATACTTGTTTACTTTCTATAAAATTTATAGCTTCTGCTAATAAATATTTTTCATTATTAATTGGAAGTAGATTGCAAATTGTGTTGTTAATTTATTTTAATATTTTACGATATTTAACAATATGTATTATTATTAATAATGAATCTGAAGATTGATTATTATTATAATTTGTAGCTTTTTCTATAAGATTTGTTTAGATTGCATTTAATATTTTTTCAAATCTAATTTTTTCTAACATTTTATAAAATTTATTATATTCATTATGTCTTTGGGATTTATACAAAAATAAAGGATGAAATAATTACCATATTGATGAATAAAATGCAGCTTTACCTCTTACTAATAGAAGTTGTATCAAATCACCTGCAAATATTATATAAATACCTCTAAATTCTATATCAGAATTGTGAATTCTAGTAAATAAATTAGAAATAAAATTAAATAATAAAGCAGAAACTATTGATATTTCATCTTTAATTAATACTTGAATTTTTTTTAAATTTAAGATCATAAAAAGCTAATGATTGATAGCTTAATTCTATTTGTACTATTCTAAATGCAGAATAAATAGTAAATCCTTTAACATTTTATGCAGCTATTTCTGTTAATACTATTAAAAGATAAGTTTTTCTTTCTGATTTTATCCAATAAATAATTAATTTTATTAAATATGATTTTTCAGTTTTATCAGATCCTGTAATAAAGATAAATAGATATTTTTTAGATTGTAATATTAGTCTAAAAGTAGATATAATTGTATTATATACAATATATTATTTTTCTGGTAAGTTTAACATTGTATTTGACAAAAATGTTAATGGTATTAATTTTAAATTATCTAATTGTTTGATAAGAATTTTTGATATTTGTGAAGTAATTTTGTCTTTAAGGTTTTCTAATATATTAGTTATGATTGTGTTAAATTGATTTTGTAATGAATATCTATTTTCTACTATTATATTTATAGAATTTTAAATTAAATTCTGAAAAGCTGGATGTAAATTTAAATATTTTTCTTGATTAGATATAAAATTACCAAGTAATTTATCTTCTAATCTGCAAAATATTATTAGAAGTAATTGTTGATAAAAATATAATTCTTCATTTTGAATTTTATGTTATTTGTAATGTATAATTAATAGAGATGTTTTCTTAACAACATAATAGTTTAAATCATCTTTGTAAATTTTATTATTTGAAGGTTTTTTAGTTGATAATTTATAATTTTTAAAATAATCAAGATAAGTTATATTATCAAATTATTCATTATGTGGATGTGCAAAATATTTTTCAATTGTATCTTTTTAATATGGATCATCATCATTTTCTAATATTATTAATATTAATCTTATTATACGTAAATGAGTTATTAGTAGTTCAGTAGGTAGGTATTCTACTTTTACTGATAATTTGCATATTGTTTTATTAAGTAATAAAATTTATACTCCATTGAGCTTAATCGTCGAGCCATTATATGCTCATAATACTTATCACTTTCTGATATATTAAATACATATAAAGATTCTGATTTGATAACATATTTTGGTTAAATATTTACCAAGGTTTTTAGTACCCACATATTATATATTCATATAAGCATTCCATAATAAAAGCATAGGTGAATGGTAAAGAACTACCTATCTATTCTTTTCAGTTATATATTGATATATATATCTAGATTCTTTAGTATTATAATATATAATTGGAAAATATGGTTAAATAAGTTTTTTTGCATGTTTAACCTAAAGGTGTCAGTCTACTATACTTTCTAGGAATATATATATGAATTTGATGTATTAATACTAATTAGTAAAGTTTTAATTCAAAGTTTAATTTAGTAAATCAGATCTAATTAGATTTTCTGCTATTATTTCTGTTATACTTTTTTAACCCAAAGTATTAAATGTGTATATAGTGTTTATAGATGCCTGCCGAAATCTTTTCAAAATAATTTCGTCATACTCTTTTCTATGTTTTTAATATAGTTTTAACAGTTTCAGCTTTCATCATATCAAAAAGGTTTTGTCATATCTCTTATTATGATTTTAATATAGTTTTATCTAAGTTTCGACTGTTATTAAGAGGTTTCGTCCTCATCTATAATAATGCTTAATTATATATTTTTCTGAATATATACTACATGTAATAAGTTTAAAAGCTGTTAATAAACAATATATTTTATCTGATTCTTTTTGATACTAAATATACATTGTATTTTGATAATTTTATAGCTTTTTTAATCTTAAGTATAAGTAGTGTAACCAGTAAGAATATAAACGAAATCTTGAATTAATACATAATAAACAATATTTTATATATTTTTCATATGTTTCTATTTTTATTGAATTATCTTCAGAAGTGACTGCATTTAATCAAAAAAGTGATTACTTCTATCAGAAAATAGATCTGAAAATAATAATGACCCAAGATCTAAATTATTAAAAAAAAGTAGTAATATTATTGTTTGTTTGTACAAAACTAACCATTAGATAAGTGTAGTAAAAATTTTCATTATGTATTTCTGTTAAAAAATTTGTTGATGGTAAAATAATGCCTCCTTTTTAAAAAGATGAAGCATTTATATTAAAAGGTAAATAAGCTGCTGTAGAAAATGAATTCAAATATATTTCTATAAGAAAAGATGATGTTAAAAGTAATCTGATAAATGATTTTAAATATTTATTATATTGTTTAAGCCAATTTACAGCAGCAAATATTTTTGAAGTAAGTCAAAAAAATTTTCATTATTATTATAATTTTCTGGATTAAATAAAAATGCTCCTAATATTTCAGAGTATAATTTTAATGCATGCATATTTTTTGAAAATTCTATATCTCCTACCAAAGCATGATATTCTATATATTTATTTATATTTAGATTTCTACCAAGAGAATAGTATAAGAATACTGGAGAAAGAAATCATTTTTGTATAATTAGTATAGCTTTAATTACATTAAGTATAAGATGAAATTATTAGCATGGATAATGCTTTTTATTGTTTTTACAACTTTCACATATACATATAATACATAATAAATCTTCACCTTTTATATATATATTAACATTTGAAAAGTTTACTTCAAGTGGATATGTGTAGTTTTCATTAGCTTCAGTAGAATATAGTAATTTTGCATAATATATACAAGATAAGCAATGTGTTGATAAAAGATTTGTATTTTGAAAGTGTGTGTAAAGTTTACGTAAATATTAAGATGATCTTCATAAAGGTAATAAATTAATATTTAAATTTGATAAGTTTTGGTTAATTTGTAAAGATGTAAATTAGAATTTGATATTATATTTAAATTATATAAACTTTCATCATTATAAGAGCTAATTTGAAAGTTATTAGTAGAATTTTGTGAGAAAGATGAAGATTTTTGTGAATAATGATCAAATAATCAAAAATAATCAAAATAATTTTTATATTTATAAAAGTTTATTAATTAATATTATTTATAATATTTTAAAATTATTACACATTTAAGGCTTTTTTTATATTAAATTCTATTTAAATATATTTAACTTAATTTAGTTAAATTTTTTTAATTTGGTATGATTAATAATATTTATTTAATAATAATAAAAGATAAAAGATTAGTAATCATTAATAATCAATAAATATATAGATATAATATTTAAAATTATCAGTATTTTTATTAAATATAATAGTTGTTTATAAATAATTGTTATTAATAATAGATAACATAAATTTTATTTTAAACTAAATAAAACATTCAATTTATTATTTTAAACTATTTATTTGATTTTCTTTTTGATTTTTTTTTTGCACTTAAAATTTTTGCTGATGTATTATCATTATCATTTTTATTTTCATCTTCATTGTTATCATATATATCATCTTTAATATTTTTTTCAGCATTATCAACAATTTCATTATTATTATCAATTTTTACTTGTTCATTATTATTTTTGACAATTTTTGATCTTGTAATAATAAAGATTTTGAGATATCCAAAATTTTTATTATGAATGCCTATTGTTTATTTCTGGGATTTAGTACTGATGAATTAGTTACTGTTGGTATAATTGAGTTGCCATATTTTGTTGTATAAGATTAATTCTTTTTTCAATAGCAGATTTATATGAAAAAGAACTTTATATTGCTTAAGAAGCTGTTTTTTCTATAAAATTATTATAGAATTATCTGTTTCCATTTTTAAAGCTATAAATTAAAATTCTAATATTTCATAATATAGTTGTTTTTTTATAACAAAAAGTACTCCTGTTGTATGGATTATATAATTTTGCTTTGCCTTTGTTAAGGCATTTTTAAATCTTGTATCTGAAGGATGTGTTAAATTTATCAAAAATAGTGTAAATTATTTTTTTGATAAATATGATTTACTTAAATCTGTAAATTGTAACCAGTTTCTGATAATTGAGCATAATTCATAATTCTTTCAAAAAAAATGCACAATTGGTTTTATTACAGATATACATTCTTTATCAAGATATATATACACACTTGTTATAATAGTAATATTAATTGAACCATCTTATATGATTGAAATTTCTCTGATATTAAATACATATTCTCTTTTTTAATAATGTTGCTTCAAAATTATAATTCAGGTCAGAATCAGAATCATTTTGTGAAATTAAATAATTATAGTATTTGTATATTTGAAATCCTTCATCATCATCAATTCGAGAGATTGCTATACCTTTTATAAGGTACTATTACTGATACTTTCACCAGATATGACAAGAACGTATATAATAATAGAGATATTTACAATTATTTTTTTTATTTATTATAAAAAAAAATGGAAATAAAAAATTTATAAATCAACAATGACCTATATTATATGTTTTTTTGTTACTAAATTATTAAAAATTTAATTAGGTTTAATCAGTTGGCTAAGAATTGGATAGAACTATCAAAAACAGAACTGATTAACTTATCACTATGATGAAAGTAAGCTGACGAGTTTCTTTTTTTAATATTGATATTTTTTTAATAATCTTTTTATTTATTTTTATTTATTTTTATTTTAGGATCGATCGGTTTCTCTACTTGAGTTAAAAACTGGATAGAACTGTTAAAATAGAACAGATCAGCTTATTACTGTAATGAAAGTAAGCTAATGAGTTTCTTTTTTTAATATTAATTTTTTTTATTTTAATAATCTTTTTATTTCTTTTTATTTTAGAATCAATCAGTTTTTTCACTTGGGCTAAAGATCAGACGAAATTGTTGAAATAAAACCAACTAGCTCATCATCGCAGCAAAAGTAAGCTGATAAGTTTCTTTTTTTAATATTTATTTTTTTTATTTTAATAATTTTTCTATTTATTTTTATTTCTTTTTATTAAAAAATTGATCAGTTTTTTCACTTTGGCTAAGACTTGACAGAATTGTCAAAAATGATCTAACTAGCTTGTTATTACGGTTAAAGTAAACTGATGAGTTTCTTTTTTTAATATTGAATTTTTTATTTTAATAATCTTTTTATTTATTTTTATTTATTTTTATTTTAGAATTGATCAGCTCCTTCACTTTAGCTAAAAACTGGATGAAACTGTCAAAACTAGAACTGACTAGCAATAAAGGTAATCTGACTAATTTTTTTTAATATAATTTTTTTTTTCTTATTTTGGTAATTAATTTGATTACTGATTTTATTTATTTCATCTTATTTATTTAATTTAGGCAGTTTTAGGTTGAATCGAGATTAAATCATCCTTTGGCTTAAATTATCAGATAAAACAGGATTTTTGTTATTGCAATATATATTTTTAATGAATTTTTTCATTTATTTTAAATTAATAATTGATATCATTCAGTTCCAATTTTTTTTTTAAAAAAAAATTATATATAAACAACCATTGTTCCTATTAATATTGATATTGATATTGAAATTGAAATTGATATTGAAATTGATATTGATATCAATATTGAATATCAATATAAATAAAAATGGCTTTCATAGTTCTTATATGAAGCTAACCAAATTTATACCTAATCCTTTCTTTCTGAGAATGGCCATAGCTTTTATTATATAAAGTAGAATCACTTGACACTAACATTTATCTGGTATGAATTATATATAGTGTTAATTATTATTTTATTAATAAAATATTTTTATCATATTTATTTTATTATATGTTACTATTATAAAAATCCTTAAAATTAAATATCATTATTTGAAATAATTCAGTATTTATAATTTCATTATTATAAAAATAAGAGAAATGATTATATATTAATAATAATTCTTATACACAAAATTTAAAATTAATTATATTATAGTTAAAATTAAGATAATAATATCAGAATTTAACTATCTAAAAGTTAATTATTAAATGTTACTTTTTATATTAAATCATATTATTATAAATTTAATAGATTAAGTATAGATTAATAATAAAAAGTTATATCATAATTATAACCAATTTAATATTTATTAAAAACAATTGTAAAATATCTTAAATAAAGATTAAATTAGTTAAATATATTAAAAATTCTTATTTAATATTTATTTTAAATAATAATCTTATTAAAAATATTGAAAATATTATAATTAATAATATTCAGTATTATTTTTATATTTATTTATTAATAATATTTTTTACTATATTTTAAAATGATAAAGTATCATTTAATTAAATAATTAAGAATTCATTTAATTAGAATAATAAAATATCATTTTTTTTTAAAATATTTTAGTTAAATAATATTTTATTATGTAAGAAAAACAAATCTTCATTATTAAATAATTATAATATTCTTTAAAATTTTTATTTAATATTAATTATATTTCTAGGATTACAATTTTAATTAATATTAAACTGCTATCCTATAGTTTAAAAAACTAAAATTAGATCATATTTTATAATATAGTTACTACTAAATATAATAAATTAATTATTTCAGAAGATTTTATTTAGTATAGAATATATTTATTATATATAATATTAATAATTCAGGTTAAATATATAGCAAAAGTTAGAATTATAATTTATATAATATAAATTTCCTTTTTAAAATATTTTTATAATATTAAATTGAATTAGAATTTTCTATAAAGTTATTTTATTAGAGTAAAAACTAATTATTTTATTTATACAAAACTATTTTACTATTTTATTAAATATTAAATAATTATTCTGACAAGTATTATAAATATAATCTAAATTATCATTTAATTATATGACTATTTAGTATCTAAAATATATAATTAATATAAGTGGACTGGTTAAATTGAGTTTAGATGTGATATATAGTATTTTATTATAGAAATTTATTATATTTAATATAATTAATTATAAAAAGGTCTGAAGATTTTGATTCAATATAATAAATTTTCAGTATTAATAGATTTGGTATAATTAGTAATGACTAAGGTTGCTTATATAAACTTATTTTGAATTTGACAAAATGTTTAAATTATAGTTTTACTAATATTTTATAAAAGTTTTGATATAGTTTTGCATTTTAAGCTTTGATATAGTTTTATTTTTTCTAAAATTTTGCAGATTTTTTAATAAGATTTTAATATAATTTTATTAAATTTTATCTTTTTTTATTTAGATGACTTGCAAAACCTCTAGATTTCATTTAGTTACCTTAGTGATGACTTTATTATTTAAAACTAATCTATGAAATTTTTAAATATTTCTATTTTTAATTATCAAAAATATTTATTTTTTAACATTATATATAATTTATACTATATAGATATTGGTATCAGATGATTCTACTTTATATAGTAGAATTCCCAAAAAAGAAGAAATAAGTATAAATTTGGTTAGCTTTATGCAAGAACTACGAAAGCCATTTTTATTTATATTGATATTTAATATTAATATTAATTTCAATTTCAATTTTAATATCAATATTGATAGAAATAAAAGTTGTTTATAAATGATTTTTTTTTAAAAAAAAAGTTAAAACTGAATGATTACGATTACTAATTTAAAATAAATAAATAAATTCATCAAAAACATATATTATGATAATGAAAATCCTGTTTCATCTGATAATTTTAGCTAAAGGATAATTTGATATTAATCTAATCTAAAACTGCCTAAATCAAATAAATAAGAAAAAAAAAATAAAATTAGCAATCAAATTAATTACAAAATAAGAAAATAAAATAAAATAATAAATCAAAAAATTAGTCAGCTCATCTTAGTCACAATAGTGAGCCAGTTAGTTTTGTTTGAAGGTTCTATCCAATTCTTAGCAACTGATCAAACCTAAAAAAAAGCAAAATAATAACTAAAATAAGAAAAAAAATATATGTCAAAAAAATTAGTCAGTTTATCTTCATCATAGTAATGAACTGGTCAGTTCTATTTTGAAGATTCCATCTAGTTCTTAGTTCAAGTGGAAGATCCAATTGAACCTAAAAAAAAAAACTAAAAAAACATTTAAAAAAATATTAAATAAATAAAAAAAATTTTTAATCAGCTTACCTTCACTGTAGTAATGAATCAAATGATTCTATTCAAAGGTTTTTAGCTTAAGAGAAAGATCTGATCAAACCTATATAAATAAAAAAATATATAATATTACTAAATTCATTTTTGTAAAAACTGGGTTTAAAATTACATAATAGTATTAATGCAGATAGAAAAAAATTGAAAAAGTGATAAAATATACAATTTAAAAAAAAATTTAAGGTTTATAAATTAGAATTACGCTAAAATTTGATAAAAAATTATTTTAATAAATACTAAAAAGAAATAATAAAGATGTAAAACAAATAAATATCTTTATCAAAACTAAAAAAGAAGAGCTTAAAAGCTTGAATGAAATATGCAATTTTTTTTTCTTACTAACTTGAGCTTAAAATATTAATTTTTTTTTAGTAATAATTACTTAATACATAATTAATATAATATTAAAGTACCTTTTTTTTTATTATTATTTTTAGGTCAAAATTCGAATTTTTTTTTTATAACTAACTTGAAACATCTTTAGCAGTTATTTATATTTAAAGCAAAAGCACAAAAATGATTACTCTTACTTTTACAAGTATCATGTGGGTTGATTGCTAAGAAAATCAGATTCTGGGAATTTTTTAGCAAAATTGAAAATTTTATTGCATTTTAGTTTTTGATGTTATTAGATTAAAATGTATTAAGCTTTTAATTTTAGTCAAAAATTTCTCAGAACCTGATTTTCCTAGAAACACTTCTATATATAAAAAAAGTTCAGTATTTTATATTTTGAAAAATCTATTAAAGTTAATATTTTTAAAATATTCAACTTGTTATTAACCTGTAAAGAATAATCTAATATTACAAAAGATCTATACACTAAAATTGAATGGTTAATTTACTAGTTTAGAAATGAAGAATCTTTTTACGAAAGAGAAATCATGAAAATTAAAAAGAGTTTTATCCTGTTTCTACCTAGATCAAAGGAGTTCTCAAATAAAATTAGTAAAATTATAAAAAGAAATAGAATATGAAAATTTGTATCTTATAGAATTAAACTTCAAATTAAGTAACAAAGATCATTATTTTCAATATTGAATGAGCTTTTATTTGCTCACCTTATAAATAATTTCATAATTATTATTATAATTAGATGATTTATTAGACATTATTATTTATTTTAATTAAATTTTTATATTCTCTTTTCAAAAATATATGAATTTATTATTATTGTAATTAGTTATAAGTATTATTTATTATAATTATTTATTATAATTAATTTTATTATATTTATAGAATACCAATTATTATAATGTATTATTTCTTTAGAAGTTAGCTTTTTTTCAATCAATTATTAATAACTTTGATATACTGAATATTAGAAAAAGCTTTTTCTTTTTTTTATTTAAGTCATAAATCTATCAAGAAGTTTGTTGAATAATTTTTTTTCAGATTTTTTTTAATAAAGACACTTCACAAAAAATGAAAAAAAATTGTTTGAAAATACTTCATTAAATACAAAGACAAAATAAAAACTAAAATAAAAAATATTAATTTAATTTAAAAAAAATTTTTTTGGTAGTTTCTGCTCTTTCTATTGCAAAGAGCTTATATAATTAATTTAAGGTTAGATATAATCTAATTTCTCTCATTATAATATGGTAGAAATTTAAACAATATAGTATATGCAAAGTTTTTTACTAGTAATTTAAAACTAATGAATTTTATTTTTTTTTTAAAATATAATAAGTATTATAATAAATATTATCTAATTTTTCTGTATGCTTTGTAAAACTTTTAATATATTATTATTTAAAAGCATTATAAGAAAATAAACTAAAATAAATGAATTATAATTACTAAAATAACTGAAATTAATTCAATAAATCTATTAACCTTTATTATAGCATTATGCTTGGTTTAGTTTTATTACTATTACTATTTATTCTTGCTATATATAAGCTTATTAGTTAATTTTCATTGATCAATTATTAATAATATTAACTAATTGATTTCCTTATATTTATTAGATTATTTGTAAAGGATATTTATGATTTTGCAAATGTTTTTAACAAGAGTTTTATTCGGTATATAATTTGAACGGAGTATTGAATTATGATAAAATAAAATGAGTATTTTCAAAATAATAATAAGGTAATTATAAAGCTCATATATTAAGTTGTTATCAATTTGCATAAATATAATTTGATGTTGATATTGATATCGAACTGATGTCGATCATCCAAGAATTTTTTTAAAAAAAAATATAAACTATATATAATAAATTTTTACAAAAGATATGTACTGGTATATCCTCTCTTGATCTCGTAGAATAATAAATTTTATTAAAATGTGGAGTAAATAAACCGAAAGTTCAAAAAATAACATATTTATAAGAAATTGATGTATACAATGAATTATTTCGTAAATGGTCGACAATAATTGTAAATAAAACGTCTTTCGGTTGAATCATAAGAAATCATGAGCAATCTGCTGTTCTTATTAGAAAAAATCATCAGGCATTATACATGACATGAATATTCATGAATGGTAACCAACGACTGAAAATCATTTCTTGTCCAATTTCTGTAAAAAAAAAAAAAAATAAAATAAATTAAATAAAGGATTCAATAAACTCCTGTTTCGGTACTTAATCATAACATCTCATTATTAACCTGTTTTAGTTCAAAGGACTTTCGGTTGGTAAATAAATTTGCTTACCAATTTGTATCATAATCAACTATATCAAAACCCTTAAAAAAGTATTTAATAACATCATCGATGAGATTTTCTCAATACATTAAAATTCTGGATTAAAAGCACCATGTAAGTTGAAATACAAATTTAAATTACATATTTTAAATAAAAAATAAGGGACTTATTTAGGAAACGTTTGATAAATATATCGGAAATTATGGAAGAATTACTATTTGATCATTTTTATCAAGAAATAATTAAAATAATTACTGATTTTTATATTGTAATTTATTTTTCAATAAAGTATTCAGAATTTTCATGTGCGTGTGAACACAAAGTAGACCGAAAATTTTGTTTTTTTAAAAAAAATTAATTACATGAATCAAGATGTTTCTAAGTCGGTTAATACACTGGTTAACGAATATTTTAAAACGGCTAAAGTCTTTTATGGTAAATGAAATAATCAGCTGATAGGCATGAAAATTAAACAATCTTTTTTTTGATAACCCTGTATCCATGGAACGCCGTAGTCGCTTGATTATTTGGTGTCTGATACAATTAAAGGCCCGGCCATATTTAGTGAGTCGACAAGGAAGCTGTTTTTATTCGTACTTATCAACAAATTTCTTTCGATAAACCCGCTGAAAATGATAGTTACCATATCAGACCATTCCTCCATTGAAGATTTTTATTTCTAGTAAACCGATGTTCAAGCCTTTATAGCTGCTTTTCAAGCTTTAACCAGAACTTTTTTGTTGGACCTTATTGGAATAAGGTAGGTCATTTATTACTGTTATAATAATGTTATTAATGACTTAATAATAGAGAACCTCATATTTAAACCTTTTTTGAGGGAATCATGGTCTATCATTCAGCTGATCGAGTACAACCTGCTGATGGACGGAAAAGTGTTCAAATTATACAAATTACATTTAAAGAAGCTTTTTCAAATGGTTGAATTTAATTATACCACTTGGTTGAATGTCATCACTACTCAATTTGAGTAGTGTTTTTAAACAAATGCCTTAGTAGAAATGTAGTCCACCGAATTTTATCAATAACAACATTTTCTGGTCCGTAGTTCCTCCTGAAAATTTATTAATATGGTCATAGGAACAGTTGTTCACGAAATGAAACATTTAATTATTAGAACTATGTCCAGTTGGACCTTATTGCCGATAATTAACAAATACCTAACGTCTGAAAATAATACACTATGTCCTTGTTACCATTATCTAATACTTTAACAAAAAGGAGTTTTTAGCATGCTTCATGAGAAAGATGTCTAAAAAAAACCGATTATAATTTTGGAAGATGAAACTGCCCAGTTGCATCATAATTGGGTTCAAGAATTTAGGTTATCCGGATTTTATCAAGGTGATAAGCATATCCATCTTTATAAACTTTGTTTTTCTTAATATAACTATGTTAATCGATATTTTGATCCAGTATTCGTAACATTTCTCGTATTAGTTTGGATCCTTTGCTAACGGAAAAACAGACTGGTTCTCGTAAATCTACAACAACACACGTTTGCCAACTACAATCTCAGAAGATCGTATAATTTTCTCTCTACTGATGAATTTCGATGAAATCAATAGATTTCTTGATTTGAAAAGCATATGCTGCCTATAGTGATATTGCAAATGTCAATGAGTATTGCATATATCTGACCACTTGAACACTGCGATAAAAATGGTTTGTTAATAATCAAATTTCTGTGATTTTAGACATAATGGATGCATGGGGATGTAGGTGTGTACTATAATCTAAAAATCATTGGATTGACCATGGGAAAGGATCTATTTGAAATTGAAATATAAAAATGTATGAAGCTTTTATAAGTATGGTTAACCTTTTCTAGGATTAAGTTTTGGATGTTACCTTACGTTCCATCTTTCTTGATATGGATATATCAACATCAGCGATACGATAATATTAAAGAAGAACTTCGAAGTAGAGAAAATAACAAGATTACTTCCAATATTGAAGCCAATGACTTAAAACTGTGAAAATATATTTTGTTATTGTAGGAAGCTAAACTGAATTTTCAAGACTTGTTCTGAATAATGATGTAATATAGGCATAAAAAGCTTGAAGTTCTTCCAAATTAAGGATGTAATATACTACCTAAATCGACATGAAACGAAATAATACTCATAATCCTGTCAAAAATTCAAAGCTCACATAAATTTAAACATTTCTTTATGAACGAAATAATATAATAAAGTGGTCAGTCATTGTTGATCTATTATTTAAATTTCTTATATTCATTATATTTGTTATTTAGTAAAAGTTATTATATTTCTTATATTTATTATTATTATATTTATCATTTATATTTTATTAGTTATATTTTATTATTAGCATTTAACTTGTATAAATATCATGTATTTTTCCCGTGAGTTGAAAGATAACTCGAGATAGGGTTTTAGGATAAACCAGGAGTTCATTAAAGGAATCTTATCAATTAGTTTGCTATTTCGTTTCTTCACATAGGCAATTGTGATAAAAGTATTGTATTTAATTTGACTTATTGAATTAATGTGAATCATTTTCTTTTACAGTTACCAAGCCTACACCGCTAATTTTTTTTTTTTTTTTTTTAAAAAAAAAAAGTTACATTTCCATAATTCAAAACATAAACCGTAATTTTACACAAAGAGAAACTTTTACACTATTTAAAACTTGTTTCCCATAATAAATAAACATGTGAAACGAACTTTATTAATTTATATTAATTGATCTTGTTTACAATTTTGACAAAGAAAAGATATTCAGCAATATTTTTTTTTTTTTTTTACCTTCAAGAAATAAATGCTATGATCACCGTATGTAATTATTGAAAATTACATCATTCCTAAGTTTCAATTCGTTTATTCAAAAATAAAAATAAAGTTTATATACCATTGCGTCGCTGCATCAATCATTTATAATGGACGTCCGGTACGTAAGCTTTTGAAGTTTCCGGCTTTTAATGGAAAAAGTACTATAATTGTTTGATAGCAAAACATTTTTGCCAGAAAAAATTCATATCGAACACGTCCACTACTATATTACATACGGGAGAGTTTCAATACACAGATTATTTTATGTTACTTCAGATAAACAATTCGAATTAACATTTGAAGTAACAATGTTACACAAAATTTCCTAATTTGTTAATTGCTGCAATTATTTTCATTTTACTCAATTTTGAAAAATTTGTACATTTCATAGCCACAATTATTAAGCAGCTTGTTATAATATATATTATTGGAACATCAAGATCATGGACAAACAAGAATTATGACCGCATTCATGCATGTGAATAAATTATAATCACGCAAAAAAACTAAAGCGCATGTATTCTAAAATTATGGAGGATAAATTTTGCGATATACACACAGAATTCAGCAGGAATTAATAAACGGAATTAATTTAACTTATTCTATATTTAGCATTTGTATATAGTGTTTCATTGAACAGAAGCGATATTTATGTGCGATATTGCATCAAAATGAAAC
>CAJVPP010000577.1:0-29502 GCA_910592005.1 Funneliformis mosseae
AAATCATTCTAGAGATTGGGTTAGAAGTCTTTATGTTAATGATGATATATTTAATAATACTCCTACTCAATTAATAGGTATGTCTCCTAATGAAGCAGTAGAAAGAGCACTTAATGAGGAGAAAATAATTGCTAAGCCAGTTGTAAAATATAGAAGACCTATTGGATATGATGAACCTTGTTTATTCTATTATAACTTAGTGAGATATCTTTTTAAACTAGGAGAGTTAGAACATGGTCCTGCTAGAAGACGTGCTACTGATATGAATTGGTCTCCTCAGGTTTATCATATTCACGAATCTTTAGTACAAAAAAATCAGTCGGTCTTATACTGGCTAATAGATGATGAAAGCAATGGCCCGAAAAGATCCTTTGTAAGAGAGGAATTGATAGTTATTTCTGATACTGAGTTACCACCCCAGTGGATACTTGCGAATTAGTTTTATTCTTTTGACACAGAATTGCCTTCCTATTAGGTCTTATCAAATTAATAACAAGAAGTCTTCTACTTCTTCATCAGCTTGTGCTTTGGTATTAAAATATTTTTTGGTTAATCTATAGTAAAGTTTATATAGCTCTATAATTGTATTAAGAAGTTCTGGATCTTTGCCATACCAATCTTTGTATTCACTCGTAATTTTATTATATTTATCTTCATTAGGAAATATTGTTTGAGCTAATTTTAGTACATATTCTTCAGGATCTTCTGCCTGACGCAATTTTCTGATTTGCTCTTTATAGCTTTGCATGAATTTACCTTCTTTTGGCCTTCTATAATATAACCCTGCTTTGACGACATTTATTAGTGCCTGCTTGACTTCTTGAGATGTGGGCTTTATTGGGATGTTTTGGTTAACTTGTGTATCTACTGCTTTTGTTATTTGAATTTGTATACTCATTGTGAAGGTGTTTGTTCTCTGGTGTTTGTATTAATATAATGAGATCTTTTATTTAAAATAAAATATTTATTTCTTATTTACTATGTTAGGTAAATATTCTTGCAACTATTTACTCAGAATTGGAGTTGTCTGTAGGCAGACCTGCCATCGACCTGAAGGATGCTTTGAACATTGAAAGGCTAAGAAGCGTCTTTCTTACAAGGTTTGTAGTAAGCCAACTAGCTCTGAACCTGGCCTTTGTAGAAAGCATGCTAATAGTTATTATGTGACCTAGTTTATTAATAGGCTTTGGGTTAAGGCTTTGGGTACTTATCAAGAGGTTAAATAGACTAACTTACTTTGAACTATAGTGAGAAAAATTTATACCTGATATGCAGAATTTTTTTTACACCTATTCCAAATTTATTTTACACCGCCCAGGACCTGAAAAATTTACACCCATCCCATATTTTTTTCACCTGAGGTTAGACTTTTTGACTCTAACTATTTGGGGGAGTTAAATGGTTCAAGAATGGTTTCTTGTATATCGAGAAAATATTGGTATGCTAGAATATGTTTTATAGCTTTTTAACTTTCTTATACACATATAAAAAATTTACATCTAAGACGAGCTTAGGTGTGAATTTTTTACTTTGCTAGATGATGATGAATCCTTTTTAGAATTAATTCTAGGATATCTCAAAAATTAGTATGTATCTTAGACTTAACAAGGTCATAGCCTCAAATATTTTATCACTTCATTTCTTAATATTTGAGTCTACTTCCAAAGGCAAGCAGTATAGCATAAATATTAGTATAAATAGAAGGTTTGCAAAGTCTTTACGAGCTTAGCTTCAAACCTTTGGTTCTTGCAAGTCTCGCCTCGTCTTAAAGGCAAATAGAATAGTATATTTTTTTTGATATCTTTGGCGGGTTTAAAATCGCGCTAGAAAGTTTATATCAATTTAGTTGATTTTAGATTTCGAAGCTCAAATTTTATAGCAAAGAATATGATAACGAAATTGAGCGCCAGTACAAAGTTTAAACCTGAATTCTATATTATAGATTTGTATTACTAAAAAGACTTTGGGCCTATGATTGAGAGCTTTTCTGAATATTTTTTTTGAAATTTGACTCTAGGACTCTCAAATTTACCTTACTAATATATAATTCATTTGTGATATACTACCAATATATTCAATATATTATCAAGTATATTTTTATATGTTAAGTTAAATAAATATTAATTATGTTAATACAAAGTATTATAAAGAAATCTTAAGTAAAAAAATTTTATTGATAAATAAACAAATTAAAAAATAAAAATACTAAAATAAAAAATTATAAAAAGAAAAATTAATTACAAATAGAAAAAGAGTAGTCTTGCTATTTTTACAAAAAGGAAGATTGCACACAGCTATTACTAAATTGATCAGATTATATTTAGCAATTAATAGTTATCTTTTATAAATGAATTTAAACCTTTATATATACATTTAATATTATATCAAATATATTAATTATATTAAACATATCTGATATATTAAACATATTAACTATATTAAATATATTTAATATATTTGACATTTTTAATATTTAGTATTATGTCACATTTGTAGATTATATGTAGATCATATAATTATTATCCTGTAATAATATAATTATAATAACAATATTATATGATATATAATTAATAAAGACAACTACATATGATATATAATTAATGATGACTATAATACATAATATATAATTTAATAATAATAATAAAATAATCAGATGGAAGATCTAATACTTAACCACAAAAAAAAATGAAATAAATGAAGAAATTAGAGAATGAAAAGAGAAAACATATAAAAAAAAGAAATGATTATTAGAAAATTATAATGTTCTAAAAAGAAACAAGAAATTTCAAATAGAAATAAGAATTATTTGAGAATAAAAATGAAGAGGAATCATATAAAAATAGAATTTGAAATACAATTTTAGAAACAATAATGATGATTGATTTTTGAACAAATAAAAATTAATTTGTAAAATAAATCCTTTTAATAGTGAGTGATAAAAATGCATTAAATAGATACAGTTCTTATTAAAGCTATTAAACTTATAAAATGTTATACATTTATAAAATATAAGTTTTAACAATTATAGCATTTTGTAATAAAAAAGAAGAAAACTACCAAAAAATATTTTTTACTTTATAAACTAAATATTAGTTTTTTAGTAAAATAAATTCAGATTTAAAATTAACTAGAAAATTTTTTTTTGGTAATTTTCTCTCTTTAAAAAAATTTAAAATATTATATTAAAAAATTATATTTGATTATTAATATAATAAAATTATAATTAATTTAGAGTATTAATTTGATATTTAATGTATATTTACTTAAAATTGAGTTGATATATAATTGGTCTTTTTTATTATATTTATGTTTTTGACTTAATAAAATTTTTAAAACTATTTTTCAATTATATTTTAATTACTTTTATTTTATGATATTTATATTTAATGTATTATAATAGTAAAAAATCTTTTATTATTTTTACTAATAATAAGTAAATTTTAAATATCAGATTGAATTATTTCTTAAATTATAAGTATAAAATTATTTTTAGAATATTTTAGAAAACTTAAAATATTTTGATAAGGATTAGCGTTCTAGTTCAGTTAATAATAACTAAGCTTCTATTGTGATTATACTATAATAACTATAAGTTCAGGCCTTAACTAGAATATAAAACTAAATAATTTTCATATATAACTGAACACGTAAATATATAGACTAATATATATTAGAAACTGATAGATTAATCTATTGATTTACATTGATCATACCTAATACTAGGTTTAAAGAACAAGTGAATGCAAATAAAGCCATAGATTGATAGAAACTTGACTGTCGCTGATAAATCTGTAATAGAAACTGTCTTACATCTTTAAACTTAAGAGCTCTTATACAAATAAGAAAATAATTAATTAGTAATTAGTAGATCTGGAGTATTTCAAAGATAATAGACTGCATTGCACGTTGCAACTTTGAGCTAAATTTTGTTACTATTAAGGTTAGAAGTTAGGTTCAATTCTTAAGTGAATTTGACACTATAGGTACAAAGCTACCAATCTATAAGAATTTGATCTCTTAATTTTAGTAGTTATCAATAAGGTAAAACCCTATAATTGATTGGTAAAATAATACTATTAATTACTGTGACTGAAGTAAGCTCTCTATCCAATTCTGATAATCAGTAAATTCTATGAGGATTAGATGAGACAGAAGTTAGGATCAAATTCAGTGATTGTTAGACTATAATACTAATGGCAGTCCTCTGTAATAGATATAATAACAAGGTTGTGTTATTCATGTGAGATCTTAGAAGATTAGTTACTGGGTCTGTTGATATAATCAAGAAGATCTCTAATATATATATATCTTTAAAATAAAACAAGATATTTTAATATCTAATGATTATAAAAAATAAAATAAAAATTTTAGATTTATTATATTATAATATATCTAATAGTAGTATTTTTAAACTTTTAAAATTCAATATATATTAATCTTTTAATTTTTAATAATGATTTTTATATCCAATAATTTCAAATATCTCGATTCTTTATCTGATAATTATAAAAGGATCTTTAATAATTCTATGTTAAATGCAATTTCAATAATGATAATAGTATTTAATTTTTAAAAGCTAAAGGATGATAGGAATTAATTTCATATAAAAGTTGATTCTCTTTAAAAAGAATATCTAATAAATCATAACTATTAAATTTGAGGTATTGTAAATTGATAAATGAAGATAAATAGTGAAATAAAGAAAATTTTAAGAAAATTGGATACTTTCAAACTCTATAAAAATAATTATTGATATAACATTTAGTGAAGAATAAAATATTTTCTAATACATCAGAAAGGGTTTTTCTCTTTCGTTAGATTCAGATTCAGAGATTATAATATTAATTAAATTATTTTAAGATTGAATAAGTTGTTTTAAACTATCAATTAACCTAAGATAAAGAGATTTAATATAGTATGTTAATGATCTGATATTTTAATTTAAACTTGATAAAGTTGAAAATTAATTGAAAATATTATAATTGAAATTAGTGTGTAAATTTTTGAAAGAATATTTATAGAACTAGAAAGGGTTTAAAATATTAAAATAATAAAAATTACAAATAATAAGTATATCAATTTTAGAAGAATGAATAAAAAAATATTTAACCAATGCTTTACAAATTGAAATTTCTTTTGATAAAGTACATGAATAGTTTTTACATATAGGTTCTTGTTGATACTCATATTCTATATTATTAAAAATCAATAATAAATTCATATGACAAAAGTATACAGAATAATTGAAGATCATGATATTTTGATTAAATCTTAGTTTGATTTTAAGTTCTTGTGATTGATTTTGAGGTAAAAAAAAAAGATAGGTATCTAATAAAAGTTTTAAAAATTTAAGTTTTTAAATGAACTGATTAACTTAAGTGGATTTACCTATAATATTAGAATAGATGAGTAACTCTATTATTTATTAAAAAATGTGTAAGAATACAAAGTTTTATAATCATCATTCAAATATTTAAAGATACTGAGAAGGCATAAATTTGGTAAATTTCCTACCATTTTAATAATATCAAAAATTTTCAAAAAAAACATTTAAAATAATGAATAGTGTAATTATACATAAAGACTAAAATCAAATAATTATCTATAATTGTAAAAGCTATAAGAAATATCACTATGCTAACTAGGCGAGATATAGTATAGAAAAGAAAAGCTATTTCCTAATCTGTATATTTTTATTTTACTATGCATTATTTTTTTCTGATTCTTTTATTTTTTTTATAATGTTCTTTCTCGCTTCTTCACTATTCACAACAAAAGAAAATTAATTGAAGAGAAATTTATTCCTATACTTGTCATGTTTTCATGTGTAAAAAGTTGTGATTTGCTTTTTAGATAGTCATAGTTTCATTCTCATTTATATTATTATTTATAAGATTTTTTTATTAAAATCAAAATTAATGATGAATATGTATATACTTCTGAAATTATGTAAAATATATTGGCAAAAATTATTTTTTTTTTATTTTCAAATTTTTTAAATTTTAACTAATTATAATATTATTTTATTTTTTTTATTTTAGACTCAAATTATTCCCTTTACCTTAATTTTATTCCTTATATTCTAATTCTTAATTTATTATTTTATTCAAAAAAATTTAATAATTATAAAAAATATAAAATTTAGTTTATTGTATTCATCACATTAAAATCTATTAAATATTAGTATTTTTATATTTCTGAGATTGATAAATAGCAAGATATATGAGTTTAAATTTTAATTTTTTTATAATAATTTATTATTTATTTATCTTTAAAAAATCACTTTTTTTGTTTAATAATTTTTACTTAGAAAACATTATAAAATTTATTATAAAAGTATTAATTTTAATAATATATTTTAAAATATTTAAAAAAAATTAAAAAAAAATTGTAATTAATAAATAAAATTGCATACAAATTTGTAGGCAAAACAGTTAAAGGGATAATAATTTTTTTTAAAAAATTTTATTAATAAAATAATAAAAATAAATAAATCTGTAATATAAGATTCATTATATAGGAAATTTCTAAGAAAATCAGGCTTTGAGAATTTTTTTTGACTAAAATTAAGACCTTATTACATTTTTCCTATATATGCTTATTATTAAAAAGAATATTAATATAATACTTATGATATCTAAGGTATTTTTTTTTCCTAATATAAACAACACATTTTTTTTTGTGTAAAGGTTAAAAATTTCCATGGATTTTCCGCATGTATTTGCATGTATTTCCATAAATCCATTGGTTATTCAAATTAGTCACTTAATTTTGAACTCTCTTTTTTGTCAAAAAAAAAAAAAAAATGACAACTGAATATCAACTTCTTCAGAATGAATCTAATTCAAATCATTCTATAATAATCCCCAGAAGGTTTACAAATCTTCAGGAACATAGAGCTCCAATTCCGTGGTATTTAGATGGTTGTAAATTAAGCAAAGTATGCCAAAGAATTCTTACATCTAGTTATTTCTGTGTAGTATACTGATTATTCTTTATTCAATATATTTTAGGTTGTTATTTTTATTGTTATATTGTCTTGGACAATATTGGTTATTTGGCAAGTATTACAATTAGGATCTTCGAGGCCAATTTCTTATGAGAGTGCCAACATGAAATTGGGTGATAAGTAGATTTGAAATATAGAATAAGAATAAATCAATAAATTAATAAATTAAAATATTTACCATATAATAAATATAGTTTTATGTAAATAAAAAAAAAAAAAATTATTTATACGATGAATTTGATTTTATTGCCTCATAAATCGGAACAGATTTTCAAGATCGATTCTGTGACACAATTTTTTTATTTGCTTCATCTTTGATTAACAAAAAAAAATTTTTAACTCAAAAAAAAATTTTTTTCGCTTCCTCTCCTTGAAAGAGTCCTTTCAACGCCTCCAGATCACCGTCCGATATTCATACTTGGTTTCTCTTTTTTACTGACTTTGCCATTTTTGTGAGGATTGTTATAATTTTATTTGACTTTTGAAATGCTTATGTTGTTGAAAAATTGAATTTTTTTTTTTTTTTTTTTTCCCTCTTGTTTAATATGATAATTGTGAAAATATTTTTATAGTATAATTAATGTCTACTCCAATTCCAGCAACTTATTCAGACATTGGCAAATCTGCTAGTGATCTATTTGGCAAGGACTTTCCAGTCGGTGCATTTAAGCTCGAAGCTAAAAATACTGCACCCAATGGTGTGGTGAGTCACAACAAAACGTTACACTTTAATTAAATATATATCATAATTAAGCAAACAGATCAATTCACAATTTCAATTCCTTTCTAGTCTTTCACTCTTATTGGGCAAAAAGAAACCAAGAATGGTACTATTAATGGAGAACTTAAATCTAAATATTATTATCCAAAAAGAGGTGGAACGTTCACAGGAAGTTGGACTACAAGTAACCAATTAAATGGTCAATTCGAACTTGAAAATAGTCTTGCAAAAGGTCTTAAGTTGGATTTGCTTACTAGTATTCAACCATCAACTGGAAACAGGAACGTTAGGGGAGGTTTCGCTTTTAAACAGCCGGGTCTTCATACAAAACTTTATGTTGATGCTCTTAAAGGACCTATCTTCCAAGGAGATATCGTTGTCGGTCATGAAGGTTTCCTCGTTGGGGCTGAGGGTTCTTATGATGTTATGGATGGAAAACTTACTCGTTATGGTGTCGCGGCGGGTTATACTCATCCAGAGTATAACGTTGCCCTTCGCGTAACTAATTCCATGTCCGCTTATACTCTTTTATATTATCATCGTGTAAGCTCTGAAATTGAAGCTGGAGCCAAAGCTCATTGGGACAGTCATTCGAATAATAATACTTCGGTTAATTTGGAATTTGGTGCTAAATATTTCTTGGATCGCGATGCCTTTGTCAAAGTATTACTAATTTTATTACTTGTTTTTATTATTATTATTATTATTATTTTTAAGAAAACTTTTTTTTTTAAAAAAAAACAGGGCAAAGTCGATAGTAGTGGTAGGGTCGGTATTGGATATACACAAGCTCTCCGTCCTGGCGTTAAAATTTCTTTTGGTGGTAGCATCGACACATCTCGTTTGCATGAGAATGCACATCGTTTCGGCATTTCTATCAATTTAGAATCTTAATTTGTTCATTCCTCCATTAATTTTAATGTTACAAGTAATTTGATTATTTATGTTTGTAGCAAAATTCGGGTTTTAAAATTACAAATATATAAAAATATATAAAATTTCATTATAATTATTATGTGTTTAGTAACAAATTATTTTATTCAATTCTAAACATAAATATTATCAAATGTAACGCGTAAATCTACACATTATTTAATACAATATACCTTTCAAACACGACAAATATAACTCTCGGATATGGTAAAGTATCTGACCCAACGCTGGGGAAGTATTGACTTATACTTTTCGTAAACTTTTAATCTCCGAATTTGAATATTAGAACAGGTGAAATTAGGAATATCAAATTCAAGACTAGACATAAAATCAAATAGAAGGTTTAATTAATCATAATTTTATCTTGAAGGAAATTAAGGTTATGATAACTTGCCTGATAGGACCTACTTCCAATTCTGCAACTGTTGAAAACGAAGCGGATCCCGTAATCTAAAATATGGTAATACTTAAAAATCATCACAGTTATTTGTAAAATTAAAAAGAATATCAATGTACCTTGATTTTTATTGACTGTTCTGTGCCACCCTGTAGATTATTAATCGTCCATATGACATTTTTGATTCGATTATCATATTGGACTGATTGATCATTCGATCCGTCCATGTTTTCGTTATAGATACTAATAAAAAACGAGTCGTAAATTTTTTTGTTTATAAAGAAAGTTCACAAATAACCCTTTGAAATACCTTTGTGTTACATGCGGCAAAGGTACAGTTAGTGTACATTTATTTGCGAACCGATTTTCAGGGATATCGGTTCGAATTCTAATGGTGACATCCATCCTATTTGGATACCCTGGAACACGCATAACAGTTGGGAATACTCGAAATGGTAAACTAACGTCTCCGGATATTCGATAACTAAGATGATAATGATGACAACAAATGTTTAACGAGATAGTAGTAAAAAAAAAAAAAAAAAAAAAAATTACAGAGACATTACTTCATAATCGTAATCTCTCCTTCCGGTGGAAAAATAATCATTCGTTTATGTTCTTCAAAATCTTGATATTAAAATCGTTGCAACTTTAATTTAGATCAAATAGAAAGATAGAATTTGCTAATTGATATCAACAAAATTTACCTGTAGGATCCACCGAATCATGGAACTTATAATCTTCGAACACAATCCCATACCTATCACCTATACTTTCAATAAGCAAGGTTATTATTAATATTACAATAATTCAAGCATTAACTCGAACAAATTTTCTTTCCTACTTCTTGACATATCTTTATTTCTTTCGAGTATAATATTGGAGTTTAGACCCAGTCGAATTTCGGGGTTTCCTTGCAAATAACTCTTAACCTGTATTGAACCATCGATTTCTGCTCGTACTGTCATCCCCTATTATATGATTCAATTATTTAGCGTGATGCACAAATGATACATGGGCAATGAGAGAACAATTTACATTGGAAGCAAAGGAAGCGACAAGTCGTTCTATAACATCAATAAAAACATCATTTTGTTTAACACTTTTTTCATCACGCATATGCGTAATTGGTCGATTGCTTGAAGATCCCAAACTTGTCCCCGGTGCTTTTAACTGAAATATAGAGATCAAGATTAAAATTTTACAATCATTAAATTAAATATGTACATGTATCAACGTCATATATTTATTAACCTTTGCTAGGGAATTCATGAATATGTTTTCACGTTTGACCTGAATTGGATCTTCATATACATAAGATTTTAATCGATCTGTTGAGGTTGTCTGAACATATCCATAATCCTGATAAAATAGAACTTTTGTAAGGTGAAGATATTTTTTTAAAAAAATTACCATTTCGATAAAGGTCAAAAGGTTACAATGATCTCATCAAGCAATTCATAAACTAAACTAGAATTTAATCGTAAGCATTCTTCGCTTAAAATTCCACAAAAATCCTTTATCAAAATCGCAACGCGTCCAAGTAATTCATAGATCATAAAAGGAGAAACGTTGAACTTTGTAGTACAAACAAAGTAAAGTCCTTGTATATTTTTAAAAAGGAAATGAAAACCGTCCACGTTAAATATTGGAGGCGGATCTTGTTCGGTTCCATGGTCTTTTTGCCAAGTTTTTAGTCTATCGAGAAGAAGGCCAGGCGTATCTTGTGGAGTATCGTGTCGAACTTTTTAAATAACAAAGTGATGGACGCATGGGAATTATGAACATTTTTTTAAAAACAAAAAAAAATAACAAAAATAGAACTCACAGTCGCGAAGTATAAGTACATCACCTCGTTGAGGAGATAGAATGAAAAACTGCGAAATCATTTCAACTATTTTGAGGCATTTTGCAATAAACTTACTTTATTGGAGAACGTGACACTTGATTGTGTAACCCACAAATATTTGACATTTTTTTAGATTCGGACTTTCTCTTGCAACGCATTCACTCCTTTCCGTAGATTTACTCAAAAAAAATAATATTACCTTTAAGATGGGAGTAAGTCATTAGTTGATTATTTTTTTTTAGCATAATTTACAAAATCATTGAAATTTCCACCCTTTTTTTACTAATAGATTAAATACGTGTTATTAGTAAGTCGTCAAGGAAAAGTACGTCTTGCAAAGTGGTTTAACACTCTTTCACCAAAAGAAAAACAAAAAATCATTAAAGAAGTTACACAAATGGTACTTTCCAGACGTACCAAGATGTGTAACTTTTTAGAATATAAGGGTTAGTTATACGTAATTTTATTAATGGTATATTAAATTTGAATTAAATTAGTTATCAAACTTTCTATTTAATTGAATCGGGATTAATGAATGACGTGAATTCTGTTTGTAGATGAAAAAGTCGTGTATCGAAGGTAAAATTTCAAGTAACAATTTTATTAATTTTTTTCAGTAGAGGAGTTAAATATTAAAAAAAAAATTTCTTACTTTTTTTTTTTTTTTTTAGATATGCAAGTTTATTTTTCGTCACGGGCATTTCTGCCACTGATAATGAGCTCATAACACTTGAGATTATTCATCGTTATGTTGAAATTCTAGATCGGTATTTTGGAAATGTATAATTTCGAATTGAATCATACTTTGCTTAATCTTTCCTTAATTTATGTTTCAAATCTTAATGAACGTTTTTTACATTAGGTATGTGAATTAGATTTGATTTTTAATTTTCAAAAGGTAGGATAGGTTTAAGAATAATGATATAATAATTCCATAATTTTAGTAACTTTATTAATATCAAATCTTAATCAAAATTTATGTTTGTAAATTTTAAAAGGCATATTTTGTTTTGGATGAATTGATAATTGCTGGAGAAATGCAAGAATCCAGCAAAAAATCTGTATTAAGGGTTGTCAGCCAACAAGATACGCTTGAAGAAGGAGAAAATAGCGAAAAAGGATGGCCGGAAAAATAGTTTATTAATCTCAAACTTTAAAATCTTTAACCATAGTTAACACATCATTTAATTTTAATTTATGTCACGTGACAAAATATTTTCATGAGGAACGAAACAGCACGTTTCACATAAAAACCATTTTTATTCAGTCATTAATATATTAATATCAAAAAAAAAAAAAAAAAAAAAAAAAAAAAAGAACTCGTAATTTACTATGAAATAGTATGAGGACATTGTAACAGGTTTATCTTTGATATAAGCCTCAAATTAGGGAACAGACAAAATTTTTGTAATAAAAAGCCCTTAGTTTCTATGAACGAAATAAAAAAAATGAATTCGCGGAAATCCTCCGTTTATACATGATTCCTTCGCGTTTTTCACTTTATGAAAAATGACGGATTCCAAAAGTTCCGATCATAACATGCTTTATTTCACGGGTGGTAAGGGTATCTCATCATTAAATTATTTTGAGATACCAAATGAACTAGTAATGTGTATAGTCATACATAACATATTTTTCAGGATTCCAAGTTACTTCTATTCATACCTTTGTCTTGGCAACTTTATTTGTGACTTCATTATGTTGGTGTGAAAGACTTTTGACCTATTATTATGAGAATTCGGAATATGATAAAAATCAAGAAAGGATTAAAGTGTTTGCAACACGGACTCTCGGTTATGCGGTGTTGACCACCTTGAGATTTTTTTACATGTTATTAATAATGTCGATGAATTCACAAATATTTATTGTGGTGGTAACTGGGTTGACAACCGGACAATTAATAGTAGAATTCATACGTTCCATACCGTAGGTACTCGGGATTAAAATGTTTTTAATTTATTGTTTAGATGTTTCATTGATTTTAGTGTCTACTTTACCCATCATCAAATTCTTGTTCATTCACCAAGAATTTCAATCAAGGATGATGATCTACCACCAGCTATATTAGCTGACTCGGAATCATTGGACAAACATTATGATTACAGGGATGAACTTGTGCTTCAACCACAAAGTTTTGTAATCGAACATGTGAATAGTAACGATTATCATGGAATACCTAACAATGTAGAATAAGACCTCATAAAAAAAAAGTGAAGATAAAGCAATCTGGTTTTTATCAACCAATCAGGCGTGTTGATTAGTTCAACCAATCATTATTTGACGCATATATAAAAAAAAAAAAATAAAAATAAATAAATCATTAAAAAATTCCCACAAAGTCTCATGGGTGCATTCTTTTCAGGTGTTTGTCCAACCTATTTTGAGTTCAGCAAACAATTGTAAAATTGTAGAATTGTCAATTGAATTCTTCTTATCAAAATTTTTACAAAATCAGGCGTAACTCGAGCGAGTTAACTATCCGAACAAATTAAGTGACACAAAGCCATTTTCCCATATTGTATCCTTTTTTTTTTTTTTTTTTTTTTTTTGAAGGCACAACATTCTCATTTTCGGCTGAGTCCTGTAAATTAGATCATCACTTCGTCATTTGTTTATGCATAGTTTAACATTATATTATGTCTCACAATCTGGATCACGTAATTTCATTTGTCACAATTCCTCCAATTGTTGGGGGTAATTTTGAATATAATAGAACTATCCTAGATAAGATTGACAAAAGCTTGTTTAAAATTATGCAACATTATTAATTTGGAAAAAAAGAAGGCTAAGCCATTGCAAAGAGGGTCCATCCCTGTTTTCATTAAATTTTTTTCAGGTATATTAAGCCTTTTTGTTCGGTTTCGTTCGTCTTTAACCCTCTCAAATAACCCAAAAAAAAAAAAAATTAATACTTTTAGTTCCTTGTTCGTTTCTTTCGTTGCTCCATTACACCACCACATAGTTCTTTTTTTTTTAATTTTTAATAATGTCCGTCAAGCTTTTTGTCGGTGGTTTGTCTTGGGGTACTGATGACCGTTCTCTAAGGCAAAGATTTGAAGAATATGGCACCGTCGAAGACGCTGTTGTTATCCGTGATCGTGATACTGGTAAGATGAGATTTTTGGTTTTTTTTTTTTCTTTCTCTTTTTTTTCTTTAAGCGAACAATAGTTTAGTTGAGCACCTTGTCAATTTCGCGAGACTTTTCAAAACATTTTTTTTGTTTTGTCTGGGTTAATCTCAATAGCGAATAAAAGGATGCTAACCTTTTTGTTGTCTTCATTTTCCCTTTTCCCTCGCCTGTGTTGTCTCACAAACAGGATGATACTTTTTTTTGTTTTTTTTTTGTGTGTTGTTCGAGTGTGCGTGTGTGCAAAAATAATCAATATATATTGTGTTTCAAACCCTTTTATCCACCCTGCTATCTATAATTATGTTCGTTTTTGTTCTGGTTATCTCTCTGGTTTCTCGTAATTATAAAAGGTCGCAGTCGTGGTTTCGGATTCGTTACCTTCGCAAAGTAAGTTTTTTCTTTTATATCACATGATAATTGATCGTTGAATTCAACGAACGTCATTAACAATTTTATCCGTGTATTCCGTGTAGTAATGAAGATGCTGAAACTGCCATTCAAAACTTAAATGATCAAGAATTCGATGGCCGTACTATCAAGGGTGAATATAAATTCTTTTTTTGTTGACCTTTCCTTTTTTCTTTTTAAAACTAAAGAGATTATTAATCAATCCGCTTTTATGTTGATTTTTTTTTCCTCTAAAATAGTCGACCGTGCTTCAGAACGCTCTTCACCCGCTCCACGTTCAGGTGGCTTCGGTGGTGGCGGCGGCGGTGGTGGTTACGGAGGAGGTCGTGGTGGTTACGGAGGTGGTGGTGGTGGTCGTGGTCGTGGTGGTCGTGGTGGTGGTGGTTACGGCGGCGGCGGCGGCTACAACCGTTACTAATCACCGAAATTCACAGCAATTTGATTTCATGTGATTCAAAAAAAAAAAATTCTTTTTTCCTTTTCCTTATTATGTCAGTATGTCTTATCCCCCTTTTTCTTTTGCTTTTTTTACCTTTATTCAAAAAAAAAAAGTCCGTCTTGAAGTATTTTTCCTAGTTCTTAATTATGTTTGTTCTCTTAATGCTGTGGCTCCTATAAAAAAAAAATTGATGCGATCGAATTCATTTGTTTGTAATATTATGCACGGATTCACCACTTCGTGTATGTGTCCTTTCTAAAAGTACCTTTAGTGTGCGTTCAATTCCACTATACATATACATTTTCATTTTCTTCTTTCATAGTTCTTTTGATAAGAACAAAAAAAAAAATTTTTTTAGTTGACAGATACTTGATTCGTTTTGCTACTATATTAGCTAGGTTCGCACTTTTTTGGTTTTTTACCAAAAACTTGTATATTTTTAGTGCTTTGTACTCTTGTTAGTTTTCTTTTACAACTTGTACATATTAGACGTGACGTTATTAAAAAATTTTATCTTATAAATAAAAAAACATAATCAATCTTTTCACGATTTCAAAAAATTTTTTTATTTTTTTTTTCAGGTAATAATAAGATTAATTAATCTAATGTTCTAACATCTTTGTACTCCTTTTCATCTATACAATGATTTAATGCTTTTTGGGGGTCATCCTGCTTAGGTTTTATAATTGCAATATAACCTTCCGTAAATGGCTGTACAAACGAGAATATCAAAGGTTAAGAATTGCTTTGATGAAAGGAAAAAAAAAAAAAAAAAAAAAGGAAAATAGTAACCTTTTCCTGTAACAAATCATATTCTCTGTCAAGTCTCATATTAAAATCAATTACCCAGCCAACAACACCTGCTTTAATACTATACTTTTTGCCACTTACTGTTGTAATAACGCAAATTTCACGTTTTATTTCAAGAGGGATTTGTTTTTTTTTATTAATCGATTGAGATATTTTTTCATTAAATTTTATTGATTTCACTTTTTGAGATGATTGTAATAAAGGATGCGTTGGCGACAAACCTATTACACACAATCTTTAAAAAAGAATAAAAAAACTTTGTATGAAAAAAAAAATATATATATATAATAAAAAAAAAAGTAAAACAACGATAAAAATAAAAAGATGATAACTTATTAGGAGCTTGATAAATATAAAAGTCTTCAGTTGTGTTTTCATCTAATAAAATGTTTTGATTAAACAAATAGTATTATCTTTGAATTGAAATCATTTAATCATTTTGACTTACTTGAATCAATAAGGAAATATTTGGTGTAATATTGTTCCAAATATGTTAAAGAATCATTCTCATATTTTTCACCAATTTTTTTGTATGGATTTAAATCGTAATTGGGATTAATTAAAGATTTTGAATTCATGTTTTTTTTTAAAAAAAAAATTTTTATTAAATTTTGAATTGGTGACTATTTATGAAATGTGTGTCGTGTAACAAGTTTGCGAAAATTATCAAACATCCGTGATTGGTTGACGTAATTCCTCATCGCTTTTTTTTTTTGAGTTGGATTTGAACTTGCAAAAACAACCGTGACTCGAAAGAAAAAAGTTCAAATATTGTTTCTGCTGATTCTACTTGGTATTAAAGCTGATCAGAAAGGAAACGAAATATACGAGCAAAATGAACCATTTGCCGCGTAGAGAGTTTAGAAAACTTATGAGAAAGCAGCGAAAAAAAAATGCTCGGATAGAAGCCGCTAAAGCTAGGCAACTACAAGTGGAAGAAGAAATTTCTGAAGAAGTTACTGAAACAATTAAAATTGAAGAAAGAAAAAGGTATAAAATACCTTTAAAGATTTTTTAAATTATTTTATCGTACAATTCTTGAAGAATTATATTTTAATATATCAAAAAAAAAAAATTAAAAAATAAAAATAAAGAAATGCAGAAAGAATATTATGGGAAGTCCGAGAACGACAAATCGATCAGGCTAATGCTGAAAAAAAGAAAAGGCAAGAGGAAAATGAAAGAAATAAAAAAATAATACAGGTAAATAAATCATGTATAAACCTTTTTAATGCGAATTCATCATGTTTATTATTTATTGTAGGAAAATTGGGAGAAAACAGTTAAAAGTATAAAAATACCCAAACCTATTACCGAAGAAGAAATTAACAATAAAGATTCAAATGAATTGGTATTTTGAATAATTCAACTTAGAATTTTGTTTATAAACGAGAAATAATAACGTCTCTTAACAAGATATATTCTTGAAGTTTACATCTCCATCAGCAACATCAGTTCAAGAAGACTCGAGCGAAAAAACCGATTATGGAACTGAGAAAGTATCGTATCCTAAATTTAATATAAAAAATTATATATACATTTTCAAACCAATGATTTAAAAAATTATATATGGGTTAGTTTATAATACAGTTTCGTATATTACATTATTCTTAATTTTGAAAAAAATGTTTATTATCAATAACATTAGGATCAAGTCAATTGTCCATTTTATCTTAAAACCGGCGCTTGCCGATACGGTGATTCATGTGGTCGATATCATCCTTATCCTGAAAAATGTTGTACTATTTTAATCAAAAATATGTATGAGGGTATGCCCGTGCAATTGGCAGATGAGAATGATGATGATGATTTGGAGGTATGTTTCAGCCCCCAAATATATCTAAAGTATTGCGAAGGATGGCTTTGGAATTAAACCTAGCGGTGATTTTTTTCTATTAATACAAGGAAGATGATTGGTTCCATTTAATTGAAGACTTTAAGATCGTCCTTCGCTGTATCTTTTCTTTTACATAAATATCTAAATTTACAAATTAGAAAAAGAAATCCTTGACAGATTTATTTTTAAATTATTATTATATTTGAATCTACATTTCGGATTATCTCTCTCTTTTTTTTTATAGTTTGACGAAGTTGAAGCCGAAAAACATTATTTTGACTTTTTCGAAGACGTACATACTGAATTTCAGCAATATGGAAATATCGTGCAATTCAAGGTAATATCTTTTATTGATGGAGAAATGATTGCAGAATTAAAATTTTTTAACTATTAATTGTATAATATTTCAGGTATGTAATAATTTTCAACAACATCTACGTGGAAACGTGTATGTACAATATTCAAGTGAGGTCGAGGCAGAACTAGCGATCGAAAATATCAGGGGAAGATGGTACGCTGGCAAACAGTTGATATGCGATTACTGTCCAGTAACCAAATGGAAACCCGCGATATGTGGTAATTGAAATATATTTATTATATGATATCGGATTAATGTTGTTACGTTCATTTACTTACAATAATCTCGTATTAGGATATTATCAAAGAAAACAATGTCCGAAAGGAATTCAGTGTAATTTTTTGCACGCATATAAAAATCCTGGAGGTTTATATTCAGATGCTGATAGAGACTTTGAAGATCTACCTTGGAAACAATCAAGTATTTAATTTTTTTTTTTTTTCAAAGCCTTGAATAACAAGACGCGTTATTTCTCGTTTTATTCTATGTAAAAACTTTTGGAATGTTGATGTGTTCTTTGTTAATTTAACAGATTCGATTAAGGCAATTGATAATTCTTCTGTTTCCAAATCAGTAAAAAAACTGCCTTCAGAATCGATATCCGTTAGTTTTATAAAATCTCCAAAACGATCTCGATCATCAAGTCCAAATAAGAGCCATCCGCGTCACCTTTCACTGGAGCGCAATCATAAAAGTAGATCAAAATCACGATCTCATTCCCCTCGACGATCAAATGACAAACGACATCGTCGGCATCACAAACGTGACGACCACCATAGTTGTCATCATCGACGTGATGAGCATCATCATCAACGTCGAAGTCGACATCATAAAAAGAATGATCGCGATTTAAATGAATCGCTTTCACACCGGAATCGCTATTATGATTGTTGGGATAAAAAGCCCAGCGATTACGAAGCTGATAATGAATTTATGAAAAAGAGATTTGGTGGCGATAAACGCAATTTTACGAGAGATGGGGATGAAAGTGGGAACGATCCCAAGCGTGAAAAATCGTATCATAATTTGGAAACATCTAATGAATTTAGAAAAAGTTCTAGGATCAACGAACCTCATGCATCATTAGTTGTTGATGATAAGAATAATAATAATAATAATTCCAATAGTCAATCATCGAATAATTCAAATTTGGACATGATCAATTCTAAACACATTGTCTCTTCCCCTACCTATAGACTTACTTCTCCGTCCCATACATGATATAATTTAGTTTTGTTTTTTTTTTTTTTTTTTTTTAATAGCTTTGTTAATAGCTTTTGGTTATTCAATTAAAAATCTTCAAATGTCAATAAAACAAAAAAAAAAATTATTACTTAGAATTAATTATGAGATTTAGAATTGATGCTCATTTTTGATGAAATATTTATTCCAATTTTTCATATGTATATATTATAATTTTTTTTCACTTAAAAATCCTGTCATTATTATTATATTGGAATTTACCAAATTCATTCAAACATGCTTTTCCACTTCTGGATATTTTTAAAATATTCGAAGTGTCAAGTTTGCTCATTTGTCTCAAATATGGTAAAACGAACATCGCAAGATCTTCTTTGCTATGATTTGTCATAATAAAATTCTCATTTTGTGTGCCAACCGTATCTTCTTCGAAAAGCCGCTGTTTACCACGTTTTATTGACCAAAGACAGTCTTTATTTTTGCGCATTCTTTGATTAAAATCGAAGAAAGCATTGCCTTTATGAATGACATACCCTGTTTTTGGCGGACATTGCGTTCGAGAATCTCTTAACCCATTCATCAAAATCAAACTAGAATTCCTTTTATTATTGTAGTTGTTAGCATGAAATATATCATAATTGCTGAATGCTTCGGATGCACTTGCGAGTTCAATATTACTTGAAAAATGATTAAGATAATTTGAAAAGGCAAGTTCACCAAATTTCTCATAATCGATAAGCATGCCGCCAATTATCTTTCTCGGCTTTGAATTTGCGTCATCTATTTTAGACTTATCTATTCCAAATATAAGGTTAAGACATTCAAATTGATCCACACTTTTCTCAAACTTTACATTCTCAGTTATTATGGAATTTATTTCAGATATCGTTTCGTTAGAAAGCTGTTTCTTTTGAGTTCTAATATAAGGTTTGCGAGGAGCATTTAGTAATCTTCCAGCCCTGTTATATCTGTGAGGTGAAGGAGTTATCATAAATGAAGGTATCTTTTCCGTTGTTTCCATAATCGTATAGGCACTTTGTATATAATTCAGTGCTTGACGAATATCTTTTACACCACTTTCTGCAACTTTGTCCGTTATTTTCATTACACATTCTCTTTTGATAGCTTCTTCTTTTGGAAACTTTTCCTCCAAGAATGCTTTGAGTCCCCTTTTTAAATGGGTTTTTGCAACTGGGTTGAACTTTACAAGTGTTACTTTTTGATCCTTGAGGATATTTTTCGGCACAGTATTGTATAATGTGTCAACTGATTTAGATTCTTTGTGATCCCAATCTTCGATATTCATGCTTGTTTCTGTAACTATCCAAATTATTGGCATTCTTATATCTTCCTTTCCCAGATAATTTGATATTTCTCGATGAAATTTAACTTTTTGTTCCTTACTATTGGGCGCAAATGGCAATTCCTCCAATAAAAGGACTTGTGCTTTATACCCCCTTTTTAAGGCTTCTGGTGTCGCAAACCAAATATTATCGTTGATCCAATCTTTAAATCTCGTTATGGCCGGTTCATAATCAATTTGTTGAGAATATCCGATAGGATACGGATCGAATTTATTAATATATATTCGAGGCAAAGTGGGTAATTTACGTTGTTCACAGAGTTCAGACTCTTGATTGATAAAATCAATAGCGAGTTTAAGAGTGGCCGACTTTCCACTTCCGGTTGGACCATAAAGAATGACCAATTTTTTCTCTTGTAAATATTTATTTCGGTTAACTTTTCGAAAAACATTCTTTATGACGTCTCTGACTTCGTCGAACTTATTAGGATGGACTGCTAGTTGTTCGACACCTTTTGGTTGAAATTCATGATACCAATTACCAGAAGTCATTTTTTCGTTTTAAAATGAATTTGAAAACAAATCTGAATTTTTATGTGATCATCAGGTAACAAATGCAGGTGTGACGAACTACACCAACACTTTTTAATCCCACGTGATATTTTGGCCGGCATTACCGAACTTGGCCAAAATTATCCGGTGACAAATAAGATTTTCTCTGTCCTAGGAATATATAATAAAAATGGAGTGTAAATTGGGAATAACAAATTATATAGGAATACATAGGATGAAAAAAGAGTTAGCAATACTAAAGAAGAAAAGTATAACAATTAAGATTTTATAACAAAAAATTTATTGTATATTTAGTAAAAATAAATAAACAGATATGTATATTATATAATAAAAAAATTTAAGACAATTAAAATTTGAAATTTATTAAATTATAATTACCGTATTCTTCCGAAAATAAGCACCCTTTTTTTGCTATAGGGATGCTTATTTTCAGGTAGTTTAAAATATCCAAAAGCTTTAAGATCAAAAAAAAACCAAAAAGCAAGAAAAAATTCTGAAATTCGATCTCACAATCGCTGGATCATATGATTTGCGTTGATTGAATTCAAAATATTTATTACGTAAGACGCAAACAGGTTTTAAACCTGTTTTAACTCCTCTTCAAAAAATGAAACATACACAAAACTCGTATTCTGTTGAACAGAAAAAAGAAGTGGTTAATTACGCAAAGAGACATGGCCGAAATGAAGCCGCTAGGTATTTTAATCTTGATAAGTTCATGGTAGGACATTGGGTAAAGGCTAGCGTTTGCTGGACAGCTGAAGTAAATGAAAAAAGTAAGCGGGTTGGTTCTGGACGAAAAGCTTTTTTTCAGAAGCAGAAAAAAAGCTGTATACGTGGATAATAGAACAAAGAAAACAAGGTTTTGCAGTTACCTATGAAACCATATGAAACAAAATGTTTGAAATTTTAAAAGAACCTGAGTTGTTGGTTTTTTATGGTGATTTAATAGAAGAATTTAAGACGTCTCAGCGCTAGATGCTTGGTTTTATGAAAAGGTATAAGCTTGCGCTATGTAGACGAACTAGAATATCCTAAAAACTTCCTGATAAAAATTGAGAACTGTTAGAAAGTTTTTATGAGTTTGTTACTAAACTAAGAATTGAAAAATGTTTTGAATTAAAAAACATTTTCAACATGGACGAGAAACCAGTATGGTTTGATATGGTCAGCGTTTATACAATTAACCAGAAAGGAGAAAAAACTGTTCACGTTCGTGCAACTGAAAATGAGAAAAATCAATTTACCATTGTTCTTACAATTGCTACAGGTATCGTCTGTTTTTTCTTTTCTTTCTGTTTCTTTCTAATTTTAACTTTCTTTTTCTCATTATTTTACTATAGATGGATCTAAATTTCCTCTGATCTGTATTTTCAAAGGCAAATGAATGTCACGCAGAGAAAAAATTCCTCCCAGAGTTGTTGTTTGGTTCCAGAGTAATGGTTGAATGGATACTAACCTAATGATAAAATATGTTGATTATTTGAATAAGTTAAGGGTTAAAAACGAAACTCAGGAAGATTCATCGATGCTTGTATATGACTCTTTCAGAGGCTACTTAGAAAAATTGGTTAAACAAAAGTTTTGTGAAAGTGGCATCCATCTCGCGGTAATTCTAGGTGGATTAACTAACATATGTCAACCACTCAACGTCTCAATAAATAAGCCATTCAAAGACAAACTCTGTAAAGAATGGCATACATGGATGGCAAGCGGTGATGTAGGAGAAACTGCTGCAGAAAATCTTCGCCGTGCCAGTTTTAGTGATGTATGTTTATGGGTTAAATGTGCTTGGGAAGGCATTTCTACAGAAATTATTTTCAACTCCTTTAAAAAATGTAAAATTTCTAACGATTTGGGCTTGAATTCAAAGATTTCTAATAGTGATATTAGTGATGATAGTGATGATGATTACGATTTTTATGATGATGATGAAATCAATAATGACAAAATCATTGGTGATGATGAAATCAATGATGACGACGAAATCATTGGCGAAGATGATATTGTGTAAATTTTTTTTATATTATACGATTATTATAGGTGATGTTTATATTTTTTTTGTTAGTTTATATTTTATTTACATAATACATTAATACTTTAGTTTTCATTAATATAAACATTTTATTTGCTATAACAATTAATAAAATTATAATTACGCGATCATAAAAAGCTTGATTGTAAGGGGTGCTTATTTACGGGTCTTATATATAACTGGGGGTATTTATTTTCAGAGAGTGCTTACTTTCAGAAGAATATGGTAAATATAATAGAAATAACTGAATGAAATAGAAAAATAAAGTAAAAAAATTTATTTTATTAATATTTTTTTTTAAAAATATTAAGATAAAAATATTTATAGTTTTAATGATTATAATATGAAAAGTATTATTAATAGATTAATAAAAATCAAGTTATAAAATATAATAAATCATATGGCATTTTGTAGTAAAAAGAAAATTTTTAAAAAATTAATATTAAATCTGAATTTATTTTACTAAAAAAAAAAATCATATTTAGTTTATTAAAGTAAAAAATTTTTTTTTTAATAATTTTTACCTTTATATTATTCCTTAAACTGTAAAGATTCACAAGCAAATTTGTCTACTTATTACTATAAATCCTCTTCTAATTTATTTTTTTTATTTAAAATTTTATAAATAAATACAATATATAATATTATTAAATTTTATTTTTTAATTATATAATAAATAATTTAAGTTTATTTATAAACTAAAACTTTGTAATTTTTAAAAAATTATAAATTAAAAAATTTTATCATTGATCTTTAATTATTTTATTAATATTTACTTTTAGTATAATGGAATATTCTAAAATTTATTATGAAGAATAACTTTAATTATTACAATTTTTATAATTTACTAAGAAATTTTATTATTTTTATTAATAGTAAAGTATAAATTTTAAGAAAATTTTTAAAAATTTTTTATAATAAAATTTTTAAAATTTAATTTTAAAAATTTAATTATTTAAAAAACTTCTTAATAAACTTAAAATTTCTTTTATCGTCATTTTCAAAATGATGTAGTATATGTCAATTATACATAAAATTTAAATACTCATTATAAATATCAATTATGTAATAAAAACATAAAAATTGACTAATAAAATGTTAATATTATTATATGACTTATGCAAACTAATAAATGATTACATGAAAAACTTTAATTTTTATTTATATTTTATAACTTTAAATTCTTATTTTATGTAATTACATATTAAATCCTAATAATATTTTAGTTTAAAGATATAAATAGTCTAAATTTTCATAGAAAATTCTATTTAAAAAAAAGAAAAATAGACATATTTAATATTATAATAAAAAATATATACCATATTTTACCAATTTTAAGCATCAAATTTTTGAAGGGAAAATCAGACTAAAACTCAGGGTGGTGTTTAAAATCAGAAATTTTCATGTATTACTTTATTATTTGTGGCTTTTTTTTTGAAAAAAAAAAAATTTAATATTTGAAAAATTTAACAAAATTAAATAATATTTTAATAAAAATGTTTTTAATTTTCTTTTGTAAAAATAAATATGATAACTTTTATTGTAATATTATACAAAATAAATATGACTAGTATTAGTAAACTTACCAGTTACCACTTTTTTTTGTCTTAATGTTCAAAGTTCAACATTCTTCTTATTCTGCTTCAGAAAAGCTTGAGGTTTTGCAATATGTAAAATTACATAGTTTAAGGATTGCTTCTCATCATTTTACTATCAATCATTCAATGATTTCTCGTTGGCAAAAAAAAAGAAGAAAAACTTAAATCTACAAAAGACAAAAATCGACAAGTTGATGTTAGAAGAAAAGCACATTATCCTGAGGCTAAAGCTAATTTAAAAACATGACTTTTGAAATTTTGAAGAGATAGAATTGCTGTTACTCTTAAAATAATTAAATTTTATATGAAAAAACTTTTAACAAAACAATTTACTAATACTTATCCAAATGGTAAAAATTTTTTAGCTTCAGATTGTTAGTTTTATTATTTTCTTAAAAGAAATGGGTTTGTTTTATAACATAAAACAAAAATTAGTCAAAAGCTTCCTATTCACCTTGATGAAAAACTTTTAGAATTTCAATGATATATTATTAAAAAATGAAAAAAGTTTGAGTATAAACTTTTTGAGATTAGAAATATAGATGAAACTTCTATTTTTTAATATAATTGGAAGTTTGATTATTGAAGAACATAGTGCAAAAACTGTTTAAATCTGAATAACTGGAAATGAGAAAAATTAGTTTACATGTATTTTTAAAGTTCTTGCAGATGATATAAAACTATCACTAATTATTATTTTTAAAGGTAAAATAGTACCAAAAAATTTACTTTCTGAAATTATTATATTAATGTATCCAAAAGGATGGATAGATGTATCCAGAATGAAATTTGGTTTGATAAAGTTTAAAAAAAAGACTTGGAGGAAATGGAGTTAAACAAAAAAGTGTGCTTCTTATTATAAATAATTTTGAAGGTCACAAAATAAATTTTATCAAAAATATTACATTAAATGCAAATATTGATTTAATAATTATTTTTGGTGATCTTATCTTTATTATTCAACTGCTTGATATTTGTCTTAATAAGTCATTTAAAAATAGACTTTGTGAAAAGTGAAATGCTTGGATAAGTTCAAGTTAGTTTACTTATACTAAAGGTGAAAATTTAAAAAAATCTGATTATAGTATTATTTATAAGTGGATTTTTGAAGCTTGGGCAGAAATTTTAAGAGAAATGATTGTAAAATCATTTAAAAAGTATAGTATTAGTAATGCAATAAATGGGTCAGAAGATGATTTGTTTGAATAAAATGAAACTGAAAAAAATGATAATGATGAAAGGGAAATATTAAATATAAATAATGATTCAATTGATGAATATTTAACTGATGAGTTTGATAAATAGATTTTTCAAAATAAATATATATGTATTGATATAAATAAAATCTTCATTTTGAATTGTTAAATAAATTTATTTTAAGTTTTAGGTGATGCTTATTTTCGTTCTTTAGGTCATTTTATTCAAAGTCAGAATGATACTTAAAATTAAGTGGTACTTAAAATCAGTAGAATACGGTATATAAAAAACATTTTTAAAGTTGATAAAATTAAATTTTGAGCATTTTCGTACTTACCAAATAACTTTATTTAATTTTTAAATCTAATTTACTTGCTCAAAGTTATTCTGTGTAATATTTATTATAATAAAAAGGTACATTTTAGTTTTGTTATAAAGAATATATATAATTCTGCCAATATTTGTAAAATTTTAATGAAAATTACATTCTTATATTTCAATATTTATAAAACATCTTTGTATAATCTCTAAAGCCCATTTGAATTTACATAAAATGTTAATTTACATTAAATAATACTATATAATTACAATGAATAAAAATTTTAAATTATTTATAAAATCCTATTAATATTATCAGTATAATTGATTTTAACTACTATAACAAAAGAAAAAATAATGTCTAAGAATATAAAAATATAATAAAAACTTCAAAGGTTTAAAAGAGATATAAGAGTCTTTTAGTAATTACTAATAATCACAATAATTACTAGTAATCACAAATTTTGAACGAAAGAAACTTAAAATAGTATATAATAACTTGACTCAAAACTTAAAGAGAAGCTGTAAATAAATCTAATAATAGAAGTATTGCTGGAAAATCTTGGATAATCTCTAGAAAAGAACGCAACACATATAACTTCAAGCAATAAACTCAAGTTCGCGATCGTAACATAGGCCGGTCATGTGGACCGATCACTAGCCAAAAAACACGTGCTAGTCATAGGGTACTTCCATTACGCGTGACGCGTCATCTTCAAGTTGTATAAATCTTATATCTGATATTATTTCCTGCTTAACTTTTTAACTCCAACAGATTTCTCCATGGTAAGGCTTAACATCCCAAAAGCATATTCTACTTACTCTGTGTCGCTGCTCGTCAGAAAATCTCTAGATATTTCGTCCTGGTTTTCAGAAACAAAACTTGTTGATTGGAAAAATTTCGCTCAGTACATTGCGAAACTGAATGAGGACAAACTCGATAATAATGCATATGACGCTTTTTGCAACGCGCTAGAGCAAATAGTTACAAAGGGGCGGAATCATGATATTCCCCTCGTCGTTTGTAATTTTACATGCAACTTAAATGAATGGCTGGCGGTATGTATTTGTAAATTTCGGTACCCTACGAAATCTGCATCCGTATTCTGACCGTCACTGTGTAGGTAAAGTCAAGGAAGAAAGAGTTCATGAAAGAAATCAGTGAAGAGAAGACTCGAAGACAAATGAAAGCGAATTTGAATAAGAGAAAGATGGAAGAGGAAATATCTCGGGTATATTTGTCTTCATCTTATGCTGTTTTGTTTGTATGTATCTACAACTATTACATTTATTTATTTCAGGAGGAATTCCGCTTGCAATGCCGTAAGGCGTCATACCAATCTGCAAACCAAATGGTAGAAATCGGGCTCCAGATGCAGTATGCAGTGTACAATAAAGAGCCACTTCCTATTGATAAGAATGAATTCCTTATAAAGTTGAGCGACGAAGATGCAAAAGATGCAGAAGACAATGAATTTGCCAATGGTGGATCTACCAATAATGATGAATCTATTAATGATGGTGAATCTATCATATTTGATGAACCTACCAATGATGGTGAACCTATCAGTGATGATGAATCTTCCAATAACGTTAATGGCGAAAGCGATGAAAACTCTACCAAGACAAGAACAAACTAGCAAAAAACAGTCAGAGGATAACACCCACCTTAGAGATCCTTTTTTCTAACATCCACTGCATATTAGATCCGGAAGATGTTCAAAAGTATGATTCAAAAATTTGAAGCATAATAATAACCTTAAGGGGCTTTTGCTAACTATATTTACTCTGCTGTAGATACATAAATAATAAAATTGTACCCATTTTTTTGCCGAGAGTTGTTGAGGCTATCAAGCTCGCGTTCACTCAAGAAGAACTAGGAGTTCTGCGAGAAGCACTTACACCATTGTCAGAATCTTTTTTTTTCGGTAAAGCCGCTGAAAAATATCTATCTGAGCTTACTGCATCGGAATCATTCACAGAATTCAAGGTCACCGTTGAGATGAAGTTCCCATATAGAGACGAAATAGCAAATTACAGTTACATTAAGAACCCGGATATCGATTTAATATGGATGTATGGTAGGGTACTCTGGCGTCAGTTTGAGATCACACCGGTCTTAAAGAATATTCCAGAACGCCAATGGACAATTATGGTTGTGGAAAAGCACTTTGCAACGGCTTTGGCTAGTATACCGGAGTGTTTTTGGGAACCGAACGAAAAAAGAATTTGGCAAACTCTCGAGGCAAAACCGTATAAAAAATATGCAGATGGAATCTTTACATGTGAAGCGACAAAAATGATTTTTTTTATTCTAGAAGTGAGTGGAGGACCAGGGGGTGCACCTGGATCAAAGCTACAAGGTGATCGTGAAAAAATCATGAAATGTTTTACATACTTGTTCGACAAGATGTTGAGAAAGCTCGGCCCCGTTTCCGTGGACGATTGCAATGGAATTTCCTTGTGGGCGGGACAAGTTTCCTGTTAGTAATGCATTCATTAGACATAAAAGATTACAAACAATTAATTGATTGGTTCTTCCTTGTTGTAGATGAACAATGTACGATATTTATATGCTTCATTGCAAGTCCCCAGAAATATGTTATTCAAGAAATAAAGACCATTGACCTTATCACGTCAAGCAATCAACTGTACATGGCAGAAATGTGGATAAGGTTGCTTGGGCTCATCCGAGTAAGCTATATGTGTTTGATGTTTTAGTTAATAGATTTTGCTCATATAATCTGACATATTAAATTCATTCCGATTATGGCGAACTAGTATAACATCACCAAGAGCATCCACAAGTATCGGCAACTTCAACGCCAATCAAGCCTTCAAAATGACAAATCACTATATATTAAGACCAATCTTTCTCCAAATAAGAAGCAGAAGCTCTGTGTTAATCCATTTGACTGAGAATTCGCGTTGGGCAGACTGACATCACGTGATTCCCGTATTAAGTTCTGTAATAACTGTCATGTTTTAATAGCTATTATTTTTTTGCAAATAAATATTTCTTAATATGCTTGATCCATGCGAATATAAAAAAAACGTAAAATTCTATTTGCTCGGTGGCTGGCAGGGGTACAGAGTCACCATTAGCTCTTCCGTCGCGTTGGTTGCCAAACTTTCGTTCTTACGAAAGCCGACTCAAGAGGGGACGAAGAGCCAGTCAATAATGACTGTTGGCCTCTTGCCTTTACACTTCCCCTAAGCGTGAAGAACGTTAGGTTAGGCGGATGGGGGTGTCTGCCATCACTGTTCTCACTTTACTTTCAACAATCTACCACACTATCGGTTGAACAAGGGTACAGAGTCACCATTAGCTCTTCCGTCGCGTTGGTTGCCAAACTTTCGTTCTTACGAAAGCCGACTCAAGAGGG